>NW_020872288.1:278220-290720 GCF_003789085.1 Penaeus vannamei
ATGATAATAAAAATACTGATAATGATAATGATAGAAATAATAATATGGATAATTGTAATGGAAATGATCATAAGAGTAATAATAGTATTATAATAATAATGACTATAATAGTGATAATGAAAATGATAATAACAACAATGAAAACAATAATGATAGTTATGATAATGACGATGATGATAATGATAAAACAGCAATAACAACAAAAGTAATAATGATAATAATGATTATGATTATGGTAATGATGATAATTATAAAAATAATTATAATGATAAATGATACTTATGATAATAATAACAATGCTGGTAAAGATGATAATAATAATAACATTGATATTAATAGTGAATAACTATATCATAACAACACAGTAATAATGATCACAAAATAATGATAATGAATGCAATAATAATGATAATGATAGCAATAATAAAAGTCATATACGTCATAAAATCGAATCCATTATTTTACACACTCCTAGCGTGAGAGAGAGAGAGAGAAGAGAGAGAGAGAGAGAGAGAGAGAGAGAGAGAGAGAGAGAGAGAGAAGAGAGAGAGAGAGAAAGAAGAGAGAGAGAAGAGAGAGAGAGAGAGAGAGAGAGAGAGAGAGGAGAGAGAGAGAGAGAGAGAGAGAGAGAGAGAGAGAGAGGGAGAGAGAGAGAGAGAGAGAGAGAGAGAGAGAGAGAGAGAGAGAGAGAGAGAGAGAGAGAGAGAGAGAGAGAGAGAGAGAGAGAGAGAGAGAGAGAGAGAGAGAGAGAGAGAAGAGAGAGAGAGAGAGAGAGAGAGAGAGAGAGAGAGAGAGAGAGAGAGAGAGAGAGAGAGAAGAGAGAAGAGAGAGAGAGAGCGAGAGAGAGAGAGAGAGCGAGAAAAGCGAGAGAAGGAGGAGAAAAGAGAAAAAAAAGCGAGAGAAAGAGCGGAGAGAGAGAGAAACGCAGTACCACAAGCTGTTCCTATTACGGGACGAATCCATGTGGCTCCAACGAAAAGAAAAATGAAGTAATCTTCTCTCGTGATTTCAGCGAGCGTGAGGTCTTTACTTTCAAACCCTGAGTCCATATGCTGTTCCCTCGTGATGGTACATTATCCATGTTTTGTGTCGTGATTTAATGTTATTTTCCGCTTTTGTGTTCCGAGTTCGATTTGCTGTTCTTGTTTCCTCTTTTTATCTGATTATTGTTGTTATTTTTTTTCCTTGTAGATTCGTGTTCTGTTTTAGTGGTTATTTTCGGAAGTTCGACTTGGATTGAGAATTTTCTATATGCAGTTACCATATTTTTTTTTCTTTTTTTTGTATGCAATTTTCTGTACTCCGATACGTACATTCTATTGAATTGAAAAAGTTTAGTTTCGTAATATATAATCATATTCTATAATCCCTTCGTTTCATCCAAGTACCACTATCAGGTAAAAAATACATAAATAGATAAATAACATAGACAGAAATATATAATCAAAAATGTATTCATCTTCGTCCTCAGTGGCTAGCGACATCTGGTAACTACTGATGAGCGACTGTGACCTGCCAGAAACAATTTCCCAACAGCTGATACGGTCGCTGTTTACCTGGTTGGTCACACGACCTGATGAAAGGCATTATCTGACCCTCCCCCCCTCCCCCTCCCCAATCTAGCCTTTGTTCCTTCTTCCTCTTTTTTTTTCTTTTTTTCTCTCTATTTTTTTTTCTTTTTTTTTTATTTTATTTTATATTTTCTTTGTGCACGTATCTTCGTCTCCTTTTTTTCACTTTTAGCTTTTCCTATTTTTTACTCGTATTTTTTATGATCATTCTATTGTTTCTCCTATTTTTTTCCCCTCATCCCTTTCTTTCTTCTGCCTTTTCTCTTTCTTCTGGTTTCTTCTCCGACTTTTACTCAACCTTTACCGTCTCTTCTCTCTTTTTCCTCCTCTTCTCCTCTCCTCTCCTCTGTCTCCTCCTCCTCTCCTCCTCCTTCCCTCTTCCTTCCTCCTCTTCCTTCTCCCTCTTTTCCAACACCACCCACCTCCTCTTCTCCTCCTCCTTTTCCACCACCTCTTTCTTCCTCCTCCTCCTCCCTCCTCCTCTCTCCTTCCTCCTCCTCCTCCTCCTCCTCTCCTCCTCCTCCTCCTCCAACCACGCCTCCTCTTCTTCTCCTCCTTTTCCACCACCACCACTTCCTCTTCCTCCTCCTCCTCCCTCCTCCCTCTCCTCTTCCTCCTCCTCCTCCCTGGCCTCCTCTTCCTTCTCCTCCTTTTCCTCTCTTCCTCTCCTCCCTCCTCCTCCTCCTCCTCCTCCTCCTCCTCCTCCTTTTCCACCTCCTCTCCTCCCCCCCCCTCATGCCATGCGCCACAACACATACCATGCCAAGGAGCCGTTCTCATAACCAACAAATGACATAATGTCGTGACTGATGGCTACGCATGACTATTCTTCACAGCCGAACTATTCAGCCAAATTAGAATCAAACAAGACACGACGGGAAGAGGAGTGGGGACGAGAGAATGCAAATGACGAGACGCTGAAGTCAAGCAGAATTCCACGAACTTTTTGAGTGGGAGCTTCTCGGGGCTAGAGAGGCGAAAATGATAATAAGTTCGGGTTGCGTTGGGTTATAGGTAATGGAAATGATAAAAAATATTTTTCATAAATTAGTGATGGTGATCATAATGATAACAAGGATGCAATAATGATCCAATAATGATTATGATAACAATAATGATACAATTATGGTAATGATGATAGGTAGGATGATAATGATAGCAGTGATAATGGTAATAATGATGATAATAATATTAATAATAATAATAATGATAACAATAATGATAATAGTAATGTTAATAATGATAATAAAAAGTAATAATCATGATAATGTTGATAATGATAAGACAATAATAAAAAGTAATAATCATGATAATGTTGATAATGATAAAACAAAAACAAGAACAGCCACAAAAGCAAATGCAAGACCAATGGTAATATAAATAATGCTAATGATTATAAAGTGATAAAGCTTATAGCGAAAATAAAAATGAATATTCTTGGTTAAAAAAAGACTCCACAGAGATGCGGGATTGTATATAATGATAAAAAATCCACTCATTGAAGAGATAAGCTATGATAACAAAGTCAGTTAAGAAATTACTTGAAAACCTATACTAACGATATAGATAAAACCAATGGAAAAACAAACATTGAATTAAAATTTATTGGTAAATCATAAGCAATAAAAGTGAAGGGTTAAGTCTATAAGCTTAGCTCGTGGAACAAGGGTAAAAATTGGATCCAAAATGAATAAATGATTTTGGAAAAAGAAAAAGAAAAAAGCCTCTGTTCCTCATTTCAAGTCACCCTCGGGATCAATGAGGAGAGTACTATAGCATACAAGTAGGAGGGAGGGGAGGGCAGGAGGAAGAGGAGGAGTAGGAGGGAGGGGGGAGGAACTGGAGGAAGAAGAGGAGGAGTGGGAGGAAGAGGAGGGGGAGAGACTGGAAGAAGAGGAAGAGTACTCCGATACCTAGGAGGAGGAGGAGTAGGAGGAAGAGGAGAAGTAGGAGGAAGAGGAGGAGGACAAAGGAGGGGGAGGAGCAGCAGGAGGACAAGGGAGGGGAGGAGGAGCAGGAGGAAGAGAGGAAGAGAAAAGGTAGGCAGAAGTAAGGAGCGGGAAGAGGGAGGTGAGGAAGAAGACAAGAGAAGGAAGAGGAGGGGAAGGAGGGAAAAGGCAGGGGGAAGTAAGCGGGAGGAGAAGGAAGAGGAGACAAAAGAAGGGAGGGAGAAATAAGATGGGAGATGGAGAAGCAGAAGGGGGATAGGGTGGATAACGGGTAGACGGGAGGAGGTAGATGAGGATAAACGGGTGGGGAAGGAGGGAAGAGTGAATGATGTAAGAAAGGAGGATGAAGAGGGAAGATAAAGGATAAGGAGAGGGGGAAGGTGTGAATAAGTGGAGATAGGGAAAGGGGTGGGAATAGAAGAAAGGGAGAGGGGAGAAAAATAAGTGAAGGCTGTACAAAAATGGTAAAATGGTGGAAGAAGATAGAGAAAAGAGAGATTGGGGAAGTAAAGGAAAAATGTAGAGGAAAGGGAAGAGAAGGAGAATGACTAAGAGGCATTAGGGGTGTTTTGCGAAAGGGGGGGGGGGTAGGGGAGGAAGAAACAGAGAGGGAGGTGAGAGGTATAAAGACTGTGAGAAGGAGATGGGGAAAGAGGCGAGGAAGAGTAGGGTGAAAAAGCGGAGAGGAGGATTAAAAGGAGAAGGAAGAGAAGAGGAGGAGAGGAGGATTAGAAGGGGGGAAGAAGGAGAGGTGGAGAGGAGGATTAGAAGGGGAAAGGAGAAGAGTAGAGTAAGATAAGAAGATGGAAGAGAAGAGGAGGATTAGAAGAAGGAGGAGAAGAGGAAAGGAGGATTAAAAAGAGAGGGAGGAGAAGAAGAGGAGAGGGGGATTAGAAGATTTAGAAGGGGAAAGGAGGAGAGTAGGAGAGGAGGAGAGGAAGATTAGAAGGGGAAAAGAGGAGAGAAGGAGTAGATGTAGAAAGTGGAGAGAGGGGCCCTAAAAGAAGGAGACGAGGAAGAGTAGAGGAGAAGAGAACGGTAGTCATGCTATGCCTTGACCACGACTTCGGCTTCGCTTCACACCTGGCTGATGGATTCGTCGCCGTTCGTTCTCTCCTGGTCTTTTGCGTCCTTTTTTTTCTTTCTTTCTTTCTTTTTTTTTTTTTTTTGTCTTTTATTGACGTCTTGTGTCCTGGTGTGACCTTCCCTCCTCTGTCGTAGTGTTGTGTCTGTTGCCGTTTTTTTATGAGTCTGTTTTTCTCTCGCTTCTTCGTTTATTTACATTTTTTGTTTGTGTATTTGGCCATTTGATATGTCTGTTTATTTATGAATTCATATATTCTGTGGTGCTCCTTCGTTCACCTCTCTCCTGTGCCGCTAACTCATTTCCTCTCTCTCATGCCTTCCTGCCGCACCCTTCTCGCCCCATGCTCCTCTGATCACCCTCCTTCTCTCTCTCTTTCTCTCCTTCTTTCTTTCTCTCTGTTTCTCTCCTTCTTTCTTTCTCTTCTTTCTCTCTCTTTCTCTCCTTCTCTTCTCTCTCCTCTCTCTCTCTCTCTCTCTTCTCTCTCTCTCTCTCCTTCTCCTCTCTCTCTCTCTCTCTCCTCTTCTTCTCTCTTCTCTCTTCTCTCTCTCTCTCTCTCTATCCTCCTCTCCACATTCCCAACCTTTCTTCTTCTTCCTTCCTTCACCACTCTCTCTCTCTTCTACCTTCTCTTCCAAATCCTCCTCATCCCTCGTTCTTCTTAAATCCCTCCTCCTCCAACCCCTCCTACTCCTCCTTTCCTCCTCCTCCTCCTCCTCCTTCGTTCTCCTCCTCCTCTTTCCCTCTCTTCCTACTCCTCCTCCCTCTTTCTCCAATCCTCGCCCAACCTTCTCCTCCTCCCTCTCTCTCCTCCCTCTTTTTCTCCTCCACTCCCCTCCTCCCTCCCTCGCCCCTCCTCTCGCGACCCTTCTTCAGCGCCCCCGGCAGGTGAAGAGCAGCTGAGGGGTGGGAGGGTCGCCACGCCTCAAGGTGCCAGAATTAAGGCAAGGTGTTATCGACCTCAATGACGGTACGTGAAGGAGGGGAAGTGAGGGGGAGAGGGGGGGGGAGGGTGAAGGGCTATGGTAGGGGGGGAGGGTGAAGGGATAGGGTAAGGAGGGGTGGCGGGAGGTCAATAGGAGGTTAGTGCTTGGGTAAGGGTCGAGGGTGTGAAAGGGGAGGTTGGGGTGGGAAGGGGGGGGAGGGGGGTGTGAATTGGGTAGGTGAGCGTATTCCTTTCTCCCCAACCTGCTTTTCCACTCCCCCCCCCCCTCTCGCGCCCCATTCTCTCTTCGTTTTCCCGGAATAAGGAGGGGTTTTTGTTGATAGGTGGGGAGGTGGCGGGGGAGGAGTGGTAAGGGGAAAAGAGGGGAAGGGAGGAGGGGGAAAGAGAGAGGAAGGGAGGGAGGGGGAGAGAGTGGGGAAGGGAGGGAGGGAGAGAGAGAGGGGAAGGGTGGGAGAGAAAGAGAGAGGAGATCAGTGGAAGGGGATGGATTGGGAGAAGTGGGAAGGAGAGAGAGAGAAGGGTGGAGAGGGGGTGAGAAATGGAGGAGAGATAGGATAGGGGAAAGGAAGGAAGGTAGGGAGAGAAGGAGGGGGGAATGGAGAATGGGGAGGAGTGGTGGGGGGAGGAAGAGAGGGAGGGAGAGGGGGTAATGGTGGGAGCGGGGGGGGGGGGGGGAGGCGAAGACATAAACCAAGTTTTATTTAGGTGGAGAAGGTAGGGCGTCGTGTGGTACATAACACGAGTAAGAAAGAGAATGGAAAAAACGAGTAAAAAAATAGACAATTAATAGAGGAGAAGGAAGGAGAAAAAAAACGAATAAATAAGAAAAGGAACTAATGAGAAGATGCGAAAAATAAAACAAAGAAGGGAAGAGATATGCGGAGAAGGGGAGAGCTATTATGAGGGAATAAAAGAAAGAAACAAAGCCCAATGAGGTAATAGAAAGCGAAGACGAGAATTAGCAAGAAATAACGAGAGGGTTATTGTGTGAGTGAAAACCGATGAGAATAAAAAAAAGAATAAAAAAAATGAAGTGAAATGTCAGTAACGAAGATAACGAGATAGGACAAGGGCTCTTTGGACAAAGGTGAACGTGGAAGGGAGAGAGGGAGGGAGATGAGAGAGGAAGAAGAGAGATAGGAGGGAAGAGAGAGAAGATAAGAAAAGGGAAAAGGTGAACGTGGAAGGGAGAGAGGGAGGGAGATGAGAGAGGAGAAGAGAGATAGGAAGGGAAGAGAGAGAAGAGAAGAAAAGGGAAGAGAGAGAGGATGAGGATGAGAGCGACTGGGAGGAATACAGACAGACAGACGGATGGAGAGAGAGAGAGAGAGAGAGAGAGCGAGAGCGAGAGAAAGAGGGAGAAAGAAAGAGAAAGATGGATAGAAAGATAGATAGATAGAGAGAGAGAGAAAAATAAAGAGAGAAGGAAAGAGAAAAAATCAGAACAAGAGAAAAAAAAGAAAGAGAGAAAATGAGAGCGAGAGAAAGAGAAGGAGAAACTCACAAAGAAAATGGCCAAAACGCTGAAAGAAATGAAGGCAAACGCGACCTTCTTTGCACACGGCGATACAAAGAAGCGGAGAGAATAGGTGCGAGGAACAGAAATCCTCACCAATCAGAGAATTACAATGGAGGATAAATACGCACAGGGAAGTAAAGAATAGATACACGTACACGGGGAACTCTCTCTCTCTCCTTCCCTCGCATCCTCCCTCACTCTTTTTCCTTCCCTGTTTTACCTCTTCCCTGCCTTCCTCATTATCTCTCCCTTCCCTTCCCTCCTCCCTTCCACTTATCTACCTTCCCTCCCTCCTCCTTCCCTCCTTCCACTTACCCTCCCTCCCACTTCTTTCCCTCTTCTTCCCCTCCTCCTTCCTCCCCCTTCCTCCCTCCTCCCTCCCTCTCCTTCCTCCCTTCCACTTACCATCCTCTCCCCCTTTCCTCCTCCTCCATCCCTCCCTCCTTCCTCCTTTCCCTCCCTCCTTCCCTCCTTCCCCCTCCCCTCCCTTACCCTCTTCCCTCCCCCCTCCCGTGGCTGAATGCAATGCAAATACTCAGCGCATTTCGGTAACCAGTGAGGAGAATTTTTTCTCGCGAAACCCAAGGAAAAAGAAATTATCCTGCAAACAAAAGGTACAGGAAAAAGGCCGTGGATATCACAGAAATTTCGAAAAAAAAAAAAAAAAACATCCGAGCACTAAAAATCTTGAGACAGAAAAGTTCTTATATGCAATAAAAGAAGAAGAAGAAAGAAAAAAAAAAAAAAAAAGGGAAAAAAAAATTACAGTTATTGCATTTTGTATGTAATGGGATACAGTTTGGTGTGTATTTGCTCTGTGCGTAGTGGGATTTATTTGAAGCCTTGTCGGGAACGGAAAGCTTTTATTTCTGCTCTTTCATCTCTCTCCTCTTTCTCTCTTCTCTCTCTCTCTCTCTCTCTCTCCCTCCGCTCTCTCTGCTCTCTCTCTCTCATCTCTTCTCGTCTCTCTCTCATCTCTCTCTCTCTCTCTCCTCCCTCTCTCTCTCTCTCTCGTCCTCCTCTTTCTCTCTCTCATCTCTCTCTCTCTCGTCTCTCTGTCTCTGTCCATCTAATCCATCTCAATCTCCCCTTCTTTCCTTCTCTATCATCTATCTTTCGCTCCCCTTTCCCCTCTCTCCTCCCTGTCCTCCCTCCTTCTCTTCTCCCTCCTCCCTCTCTAACCTCCCCTCCCTTCCTTCCTCCTTTCCCTTCCTTCCTTCCTTCCTCCTCCCTCCCTCCCCCTCCTCTCCCCTCTGTCCCTCTATCCCCGCTCTTTTCCCTGATTGTTCTCATGTTCCATTAATGTCCAAACCCGGTATTCTCTTTCGCACTCCGTTTCTCTTTCCAATTCCAATCTCCTTATCTCACGGTTTATCCTCTCGTCCCTTCCTCTCACACCATCGTTCTCACGGGCACCAAAACCTCTCGCTTTCATCACATCCATGTACTGCCTAACTGTCCCGAACTCCATTTCTCTCTCGTTTACATGTTGTGTATTTCTCTTTTATTCGTCTTTTTTTTCCAAACAACGTTTTGTATTTTTCCAACGTTTGTGTTCCGTCCGCGTTCTCCTTCTCTCGTGCTGTTATTTTCTCTCCTGTTCGCACTTCATCTCCCCTCGGTTATTTCTCGTCGTTCTTCTCTATTTGTCTCTCCGTCTTTCTGTTTTTCTCATTTTTTGTTATTTTTCTCTTCGTCCTGTCGCCCCCTTCTCTCTCTGTATCTTTCTTGCTATCTATTTAACTATCTATATCGATATTGGTTTATCTTTCTATCCATCTACATTTATCTAGCTGTCTATCTCTATTTATATCAGTTTCTCTGTTGCTGATAGATGGAAAGATAATCAGACAGAGACAGATAGACAGATCGGCATGCAAATAGCCACACTGATCAGGCAAACAAAAAATGTAGCCAACCAAACAGACACTCTGACACACACACACACACACACACACACACACAACAGCACAGCCCACAGAGACGAGAGAGAGAGAGAGAGAGAGAGAGAGAGAGAGAGAGAGAGAGAGAGAAGAGAGAGAGAGACAGAGAGACAGAGAGAGACAGAGAGACAGAGAAAGAGAGAGAGAGAGACAGAGGCAGAAAGAGACAGAGACAGACAAGAAGAAACAAGACAGAGACAGAACAAACAGACAGAAACAGACAGACAGCAAGAGACAGAGAAACAGCCATACAGATAGACAGACAGAAAAGAAAGCCACCCAGCTAGAAGACAGACAATGAAACAGACAGCAAGACAGAGAGGGAGAGACGAGCCCGATTTCCGCCAGCTCGGAGAGAAAGAGCAAATTACAAACTCTTGTACTGTTGCAACGAAAATCCTGCATCCTGACAAAGCCGTAGCTGCAACGTGCGTTTTAAATACTGATCCCATTACACACAAACGGATTCTTCTACGCTCGAGTTTTCTTTTTAATTTTCTCGCTCTGTCTCTCTCTCTCTCTTTTCGTTCTTGTCCGTTCCCTTGGTTCGGCTTTCACTGGTTTTATTTATGATTTTTGAAGATTTTATTTCGTTCGATTTTTTTCCTTCTTTTTTTTTCCTTTAATTTTCTTCTCCTTCTCGTCGTCTCTCTTTATCTCTTATTCCTTTTTTCTATGTATCACTCTGCTTTTTTATCTCCGTCCTCCTCTTCACTTTCTCTTTTCCTCCTCCTCCTGCTTTTCTTCTTTCTCTTTCTTCTTCTTCTTCTTTCTTCTTCTTCTTCTTCTTCTTTCCCTTTTTTCCTCCTCCTCCTCCTCCTCCTCTTCCCCTCCCTTACCCCTCCCCTCCTCCTCCACCCTCTCCCTTCTCTCCTCCTCTCCCTGCCTCCTCCCTACCTCCGACTCCCTTCCTCTCTACCCCTCTCCCTCTAACCCTCCTCCCCTTCCCTTCCTCCATCTTCCTTCCCCAACCCCTCCCCTTCCCCAATCCCCCTCCAACCCCCTCCCCCTCAACGGGTCTTCTAATTAAGACAAGAAGCAAGCCAGTGGCAGCGTGTTGNCTCTCTCTCTCTCTCTCTTCTCTCTTCATAATATATATATATATATATATATATATATATTATATATATATATATATATATATATATATATATATATATATATATATATTATATATACTTCTCCTCTTCTGCTCCTCTCTTCTCTATCTATCTATACTATATCTCACGGAGCCGTCTCTCTCTCTCTTCTCTCCTTCTTCGTTCTATCTTCCTCTCTCTCTCTCCTATATATATATATATATATATACCTATATATATTATATATATATTATATATATATATATATATAGTTATATCTCTCGTCTCTCTCTTCTCTCTCTCTCTCTCTCTCTTCTCTCTCTCCTCTCTCTCTCTCTCTCTCTCTCTCTCTCTCTCTCTCTCTCTCCTCTCTCTCATCTCAGGACTATCTTTCTCTCACTCTTTTTCTTTCTCGAATAGATTACATCCATATGAAGCAATCTTTCCAAACGAAAGTGGGATTTTTTTTTTCTTCTTAAAAAGATATACTATCTTTGGAACGTGCTTCAGAAATGCTCAGGTGAAACTCCGCTGAATCAGACATCTTTCCTAACCTCTCTCCCTCAAGATCTCTTAGAGAGAGAAAAAGATAGTGTGATTTATACGTCGCAGAAGACGAAGAGAGAGAGAGCGAAACCAAAAAAATCGTCATTTCTTACATCCAGAAAGGGACATTAAACTGACATTTGATAATCTGGAATTCCTATTAGATCCCTTTTTGAGTAGGAAGAAGGAAAAATAGGCTGTCGGTTCTTATATTCTTTCTCCAGTATGGAAAATGACGAAATGTTATCAGAGATTTCATATTTTTTTACTGTAATGAACACCGTAGAATGAGAGAAAACGGAAGAGTGGAATGATAATGAGACAGGTAATAGGATATTCGTAATAGGCGTAGTTAAGAACGATATTAGGATTTGGGATAGAAAAAAATAGGTATTGCTCATAGGAGAAATAGGTAACATGAAGAGGAAAAGAGTGAAATGTGAATAGAGAAAACATTAATGGGAAAAAAGGTAGAGAAAGAAAGGGAAGAACTGTAGAGTAGTAATAGGAAACGTAATAAAAATACGGATTGCAAAGAAGGCAATAATGATGGGAAGTGGGATAACAGGAATAAGAGAAACGGTATTAGGAATGAAATACAAAGCGACAGTATATGAAAAAAGACGATAGAAATAACGATATTAATAATGGTATATAATTAACGACGATGAGTGTTATAAAGATGATAATGATGATGCAAAGAGTAATATTAATAAGCATAAAACGAGATTAAATATTCAAGATCATAATTTATCCCTATTGCTGCCATACATTCTCATACTACAGTTGCAGTATAATAATCGATGATATTGATAACGAAAATGACAATTGTAATCAAATAACGATATTCACCATGATAATAGTAGTAATAGTATCAATGCGATATAGGATTGTCAGTGACAGTAGCGCTAAAATTATGAATATTTATGCTAATACTGTGTAATTTAATATCCATATTGTCAATTATCAACCCATTTTGCACCAAAATTAAATAACATCAACTCCGCAGTCACGTGGAATATATTTCAGGTGTACTATATTTGCCTCTGTTCAATAGAAAAAAAATCAATAAAGCGAAAAATCATTATATAAATCATAATGACATCAAAGATTAGGATTCTAATGATGGCTTCAATGATGAAATTAATACTGGTAACAATACAAAAGCTTGCATTGCTTGTGACAATAATGAGAGAAAGGAATGAGGATCATTAAATATAATGCTGAGGATAATGGAAATTGTCATATTAATTGTAATAATGATGAGAGCAATGGCAATAGTCATGATAATAATAATCACCATTATTTTCATTGTTATAATAACAGTAATCATAATGATTATTGCAATATTAGTAATAATGATAATTATAATATTAATGATGATAATACTAATACCAGTACAACTAATAATAATTTTAATAATAACGATGGTGATACTAATAATAACAATTAGGATGATAATGATAATAATAACAATAATACTATAAGTAAGGATGAAACCAATAGTAAAAATAATAATTATTATTAAAAGTGATAATAATTATAATTAAAATGTTAATGATATTGACAAAAATAATAATAGTGATAACCGATATAATAATGATAATATTAATGATAATGATGATGATAGCAGGAATGATAATAATGATAATAATAATAGTAATTTGGATAATGATGATGATAATGATAAGAAAAACGATAATAATAAGGAAAATAAAGTTATAATAATAACAGTGATAACATTAACAAAGGCAATGATTAAAATCATAACAATTGTGATAAGAATATTGATAACAACAACCATAATAATAATTATAATAAAAATAAAATGATAATGATAATAGCAATAACATTAAGATTGAT
>NW_020872288.1:300720-303220 GCF_003789085.1 Penaeus vannamei
TAGGGGGAAATTTTATAAGGGGAATGGTGTCCTAGGGGGAATAGGGGGAAATGGTATTCTAGGGGGGAATGGGTGTCCTAGGAATTTTATAAGGGGAATTTTATCCAGGGGAGGAATGTTTTGTCCTACAGGGATTTTTTTTTATAAGGGGGGGGGTGTATTCCAGAGGGGAATGATGTCCCAAGGGGAAATATTATAAAGGCCAATGGTATTCTAGGGGGGAATGTTGTCCTAGGGGGAAATTTTTATAAGAGGGAATAGGATTATAGGGGGAATGTCTTACGAGGAACTTTTATATGGGAGAATGGTACTCTAGGAGGAATTTTATAAGGGGAAATGTTGTCCCAGGGGAAATTTTATGAGGGAATGGTATTCTAGGGGGGAATGTTGTCCTACGGGGAAATTTTATAAGGGGGAATGTTGTCTGTGTGTGTGTGTCTAGGGGAAGATACTACTAAGCAAGGAGGGAATGTTGTCCTAGGGTAATATTCTACAAGGGGAAATAGTAGTCTATGGGGTATTTTTGAGTAAGTAGGGGGAAATTCTATTGTAAGTAGGAGTAGAATGTCATTCTAGGGGAAAAGTCTATAGCAGAGGGAAAGGCATTCCAGCAGGAAAATACTATTAAATAAGGGGGATGCTGTCCTAAGGGGGAATTTTATAGTTCAGTAAGTTGGGGGGAAATGCTATTCTAGGGTGAGATTCTTGAGGAACTAGGAGGGAAAGTAGTCCTAGGGGGAAATACTACTAAGGAGGAGGAAATGTTACTCTACGGGGGAATACTCCCTGGGATACGTCTGGGGCAATGGTATTCTAGGGGGATTCTTGAGTAAACAGGGAAATTGTAATGTTCTCTTAGGGGGAAATTCCACTGTAGTTAGGGGCGGTGGGAAATTTCATTCTAGGGGAAAATTCTGTAATAGAGGGAAATGGTATTCTATGTGATAAATTCTAGAGTAAGAGTAAGTTGAGCGAAATGTTGTCCTAGGAAGAAATACTCTCAAGAGCAGTGGTTCTCAAACTTTTTCGGGTGCGACCCTAAAGACAGTCTTAGTCTGGGCTAGCGACCCTAAGTGTGTGAACACGTAGTAATATACCCAACCATTTTCATGGCAGTTATAGATGCGGATGTATATTAGCTTACGTTATTCTATACTTGTAGAAGTTTATATTACAAATATATTGAATTTCAATAAACAAGTGTTAATAAAAAAAACGAACTTTTACTGAAATGTCCAGCTATGGATTCTTTTATTCTTCTCTTAATACGCTCTGGCGAGCCTCAGAGAACCCCCGGTGGCCCTCATTTCAGTCGCGACCATGGGGGTGGGAACCGCTGGTCTTGAGCAAGTAGGGGGTTGAGTGATAGGGAAAATACTATCCAGGGTAAATTTTAGAGTAAGATAGAGGAATCCTATTCTAGAGGAAACTGCTCATTAGTGAAAGTAGTGTAGAAATATTATCGTAGGGGTTAACACTTTGCTCTCTATTATGTTATTATGTTATACTCGAGTAAGCTATACTGTATACTTGATCTTAGTCCTTAACATTCTCAAGGCACGGAAAAATTTCCGCCCTCTGTTCATGGGAAAGGATTTTTTAACGTGCCTTTGAGAGTTCATATGGATCTTTGTTGACAGTATTCTATAAAAGGCATTACAATGGCAACAAAGAAAAAAAATGAAAGGGATTATAGTCTTAGCTGGAACTCGGTCCTCTCACGCTTAGCCGTTATTATTTTTACGTGTGTTTATAGTCATTCTTTAGATTCAAAAAAGGAGGAAAGAATGAAACCCTTAGAATAGGTGACGAAGGTGAGCTCCTCTATAATTCCTGTAAGAATGAGAAACAATAGGTGAGCCCCTGTACGGATTTTTTTCTCCCGCATTTTAGAAAGCTGCCCTTTGTAAAGTTGATACGCACGTAGACCTTGAGCTGTCTAGTCTGTTTGTCTGGCTTTTTACTTCTATCTTTTTTTCTGTAAATTCTATGTTTTTTTTAGCAGATCTGAATTTAATCTGTTTTAATTGCAAAACATCAGGAGGATGTTTTCTTTGTTACGATGATTTCACCATTGAGGCAAAAGGTATAACCTCGTTCTCCGTGTGCGGTCATACTAACGGATGCATGAGACGGATCTTCCTTGGAGTTGATAATGATATTCGTAGTTTTTATGATGCCGAATATCGGAGAGGAATCAGCTCAATGATTTATAACGAAGTGAAAGAAAATGTGGTGTAAATTACAATTCTTTCACGCACACACACACATATACATACATATATATATATATATATATATATATATATATATATATATATATATATATATATATATATATATGTATGTATGTATGTATGTATGTATGTATGTATGCACACTGTCGTGCACATGCATATACACGGGAAGGCGAATAACCCCGAGTAGGCCTGCGTCCCTCAGCCCCGGCGCCGCCCACCAGAAGGGAAGGCCGGAATTTTGATCCCATCCGAGCCCCGCG
>NW_020872288.1:320720-323923 GCF_003789085.1 Penaeus vannamei
CATTATATGCTACTAATGTTATGTGACTGTAGGCCTATAATTTCATTGTGCCACGTGGTTTAATGTGTCTTGTATATGGCATGTATACGCCCGTATGTCGTGTATGTATGAACTACCAATTTACAGTTGTTAACCAGCCCTAAATTGCCGAATGGGTAGTTTCGGGCTGGGAGGGGCGAAGGAATTATATGAAGAAAATAAATGCTACTACAAAGTCATGATACGATATGAATTTATATATATATATATATATATATATATATATAATATAAATATTAGTAAATAAGCTATTCACAATCCCCTCTGATTAAGTCTGAACTGACCAAGAACATGAGCCCGAGAGAGCGCACCCCCACTGAACGACGTCGGACGTTTAGTTGGGCGTCGAGTCAACAGATGGCGCTGGTGGCCTACCGGGGAGCTCACATATTTTAGAATGCGCTAGATAGCATGTTTCCTGTCTTTTCGTAATAGTCTTTGGACTGACCGCCTCGCCATGTTTGTTGGCGATACTGAATTCGATCGAACTGACCTCGAAGGCGTTCACCGTCCTCACGGCTATGGTGTGGTGGTCCCCCTGGATCACGATGAAGCCGTAGGTGGAGTCTTCGTCGTAGCCGCCCGATTTCAGCTGCGACGGAGGGCTGCGTGTGTTGGTCTTCCTCCTCACCAACTGACCAGCCTGTTCCTGGCTTCGGGATGTGGAAGGCGTCGCGTCGTCCTGTTATCCCTCAGCCTTGTCCTATCCAGGGCAGGTCTCCTTACGCTCGTTCGCTCTTCTGGAAGAGTTCCAAAACCCGCAGGGCCAGATCGAGGAGCGCGTCCTTCGCGGCGTCCGCCCAAGGCAGCCCCACCAGGTCCTGGCGGAGCGAAGGGACGTCGGCGGTTTTCAGTTCGATGTTTTCCTCCTCCTCCAACAGACGTAGGAGCTCGTCGACTATTGCAGGGATCTTCTCGGGCTCGAAGACGTCGGCCAGCTCCTTTTTCAGAGCCTTTGATGCTCGCTCTAAGGCGGTGGTCAGCTTCTCTCGCGAGAGCTTCTCTGCCAACGCCTGCGCCATGGTCTCCTTGCGACGCGGATTCGCTTGAGGACGGGGAGCGTCTGGGCTCGAATCTCGGGTCTCGGATCAGGGGCGGATTCGGGCTCATTGGTAAAGAAGTGTGCGGGCGTGTGCACGCGCGAGCGCCATATGTGTGAGACTAAATGTGTGCGTGTGTGTGTGTGCGTATATGTGTGAAAGAGTGCGTCTGTAAGTGAATGTGTGCGCATGTGAGTGTGTGTGTGAAAGAGTGCGTGTGTGAGAGTGCGTTTGCTTCCTTTCTACTCCTCCACACATGTCTTGCTGCTTCCCTTCTCCTTTCCTCTTTCTCCTCTTTCTCCTAATATTTTTCTTCCTAGCTTCCCTCTTACTCTTTCGTCGGTAATGTGATCGATACTTACTCTCCTTACATCTCTCTCTCTCTCTCTCTCTCTCTCTCTCTCTCTCTCTCTCTCTCTCTCTCTCTCTCTCTCTCTCTCTCTCTCTCTCTCTCTCTCTCTCTCTCTCTTTCTCTTTTCTCTTTCTCTCTCTTTCTCTCCTCTCTCTCTCTCTCCCTCTCTCTCTCTCTCTCTCTCTCTCTCTCTCTCTCTCTCTCCTCTCTCTCTCTCTCTCTTTCTTCTTTCTTTCTTCTTTCCTCTCTCTCTCTCTCTCTCTCGCTCTCTCTCTCCTCTCTCTCTCTCTCTCTCTCTCTCTCTCTCTCTCTCTCTCTCTCTCTCTCTCTCTCTCTCTGAATCTCTGCAAACCCATGCTTTGCTCTCCTCGCGGTAAGGAGCCCGTAGACAGTTTATAAATACTTTGAACATTTGGTATATAAACATAAAATTTCTTTATCTTCCAAGTCGGAAAAAGAGTAACATTTTGGCCAGATTTTCATGCATCACCGAGATGTTTGGGATTAAAATGAAACCTATAATTGTTTGCTGAACTGCGTTTTGCAGTTATTTATGCTATGTGACTACGAAAGGACTGGGTCGAATAATCCACACACACGCTCCAGAAATGTTTGGTGTAAAATACGAGCTCAAAATGCAGAGGAATTCGCCAATGTGGTTATTCAGAAGTGGCGATGTTGATGCTTTTGGTGTAAATGTTAGTCATTATGATTATCAATTTTGCACACATTTGCTGTGTATCTAGGAGTGTGAAGTAGCTTTTTATCTGCAGTTTGCACGAGATGGGAAGGTAAAGTAAAATATTGAAATCATAATCCAAGGATATACGTATATATAATCCAAACGATATCCACATTTTATAATGCTGTCAAGATTTGATGATCAGCAGATTAGAATTGCATTGCAATTTTTCTTTATAGGGCTTAATACACTATTAATACCAGTAATTTCTTTTCTTTTCTTTCTTTTTTTCCTTTTTTGTATGTGTGAATTATCTAGTGACAAACAGTAGCTCCAAGGTCTGTGGCTCCAGTCATTTACATGTACAGTTGCCAACATTTCCAACTGGTACACCACGACTATGAAGGTGACAATTTTTATCTGGCTATAAATGTGTAGTATGTAGTATTATGTGAAGGAGAGACGTGGGTCTGTAGCGATGACTGTGATTGGTTTAAATAATTTTACAAATATCTACAACAGGAATGGAATTCCGACTGAGGAAATTATACCAAAATCTTATAGCCATTCAAATTACAAAACTTAAGAACCAAGAATTTTTATCTGCAACAGATGTCTCTAAAACACGAGGGGCATTTCACTTCGGAAACCCCGTACACCCTACCTGGAAATCCGAAAAAACGGAATCCTTGAGAAATTCTTAGGAAATCCGGAAATCCCAAGAATCTTAAAATCTCGCAAACGTTTCATTCGAGGTAATCTCCAGGATATCCCAAGAATCTTAAAATCTCGCAGACGTTTCATTCGAGGTAATCTCTTGCAAAATCTTGGCAATGGCACTAATGACGTCTTTAAAAATCGGTAAAAAAAAATTGTTACAAGCTTCGACAAACACTTGCGCAATAGAAGGCAGCGTGCTATGTTGAGGCCGCTGTGCAGGAGCCTTTCCTGAGTTGCCATGGAGTTCGATTGATTGTGTGTGTGCTTCCTTTCTCCTCCTCCACACATGTCTTGCTGCTTCCCTTCTCATTTTCATTCACAAGCTTTTCATTCACATTCACACTTCTCATTCACAAGCTCGATCAGAACT
>NW_020872288.1:330739-348239 GCF_003789085.1 Penaeus vannamei
GTCTGTCTGTCTCTCTCTCTCCTCCTTCCCTCCCCTCTCCTCCCTTCTCCTCTCTCTCCTGGTGTCACTCCGTACTCGATGGTGTGCTCCTCCTCTCCTCTCTTCTCTCTTTGCTTCTTTCTCCTCTCTCGTCTCTTCCTCTTCTCTCTCGTCCCTCTGCTTTGTCCTCTCTCTCTCTCTCTCTCTCTCTCTCTCTTCTTTCTTTCTCTTCTCTCTCTCTCTCTCTCTCTCTCTCCTCTCTCTCCTCTCTCTCTCTCTCTCTCTCTCTCTCTCTCTCTCTCTCTCTCTCTCTTCCTCTCTCTCTCTCTCTCTCTCTCTCTCTCTCTCTCTCTCTCTCTCTCCTCTCTCTCTCTTTCTCTCTCCTCTCTCTCTCT
The DNA here is from genome assembly GCF_003789085.1 of Penaeus vannamei. Taxonomy (NCBI): domain Eukaryota; kingdom Metazoa; phylum Arthropoda; class Malacostraca; order Decapoda; family Penaeidae; genus Penaeus; species Penaeus vannamei. The sequence goes on from NW_020872288.1 coordinate 331,114, forward strand.
CTCTCTCTCTCTCTCTCGTCTCTCTCTCTCTCTCTCTCTCTCTCTCTCTCTCTCTCTCTCTCTCTCTCTCTCTTCTCTCTCTCTACTCACTCACACAGACACAAAACGTCCCAATTTTTCGACCTTTCATACGATTTTTTCACGCAATTTCCTTCCAGCGAAGCGAATTTTTGAGTGTGTGCCTTTTTTTTTTTATCCTTCTCTCCCATCTTGCTTTTCATAAGATAACAAACGAAGTCCTTTGCTAATGCCATCTCCCGCCTTCGTCTTTGCAAAATCCTCCTTCTTTAGCTGTTGCGAAATGAAGCGCAAGAAATTCCACTGTCAGACATTATGCAAAAATCATTCATTTATACATTAGGGCGTCCTTGCTTTAACATGGCCTTCCTCCCTTTTCGTTATCTTTCTGTTTCTCTGTCTGTTTCTGGTGATCTGTATCTGTCTGTCTCTTGGTCAAGGAGTCTTTTTCTTTGGTACTATTTTGCTTATCGTTTTTTTTTTTCTGTTTCTCTATCTGTATCTCTATCTTTGTTTGTCTGTTTGCTGTCCTCGTCTTCTCTCTCTCTCTCTCTCTCTCTGTCTCTCTCTCTCTCTCTCTCTCTCTCTCTCTCTCTCTCTCTCTCTCTCTCTCTCTCTCTCTCTCTTCTCTCTCTCTCTCTCTCTCTCTCTCTCTCTCTTCTCTCTCTCTCTCTCTCTCTCTCTCTTTCTTTTGAAAATGATCTAATCTAAGTGCAAAAAAGTGTAAAGCAAAGAAATTAATGACCTACTTCCCTATTATCAGCAAGTAGACGAATAGATAGATATAAAAATAGATACATAATACTTAAACAATACCTTCAAAAGACCTCCGTCTGATCCCAGTTAGAAAAAAGTGAAGATAAGTTAAATAAACAACTGGCAACTTTCTTAACACGGAAATGAGGTTATGATAAAAAAATGAAAATGAAAATAAAAAGATGAATTCCTAACTTATTGAATGAAGATGTAATAATAAACTACACATTGTCTTGGCTTATAATGACTGGGGTATAAGTAAGCAGGTAGATAAAGGAATAGATTTATAAACAAAAATAATTTCACGATATTTCTTTGATTTAGAAACAATCTATATTGTTTACTCTCACTTACTAATAGGATAATACATAAATATACATAGATGAATTTCTAAAAATACAAAATGTACGCATATATAAGATTCACACAAGATTCATTAGCTTTAAAGACGTAAATTGTTTAAAATAAGTAAACAAATAGATCCACACAGAAGTAAATTTCAAAGAACAAACAAAGAATTAAGACCACCTTCTTCCTTTAAGAAAAAAAGGGAGAAAAAAAATCACCCGAAGCAATACACAAGAAAGACTTTTTTTTTTTTTTTTTTTTTTTTTTTTGGGGGGGGGTGGATATCTAGGATTCACCCAGTTCCTCAATCAAAAACAGAGAATTAATACTATATAATGTATCTATTCTTATATCTATCTATCTATCTACTTGCTCATATAAGGGGAAGTAGGTCACTATTCTTTGCTTTAACACTTTTTTGCACTTAGATAGTTTTCAGTAAACAAAGAGGAGGAGGGAGGAGAGAGAGAGAGAGAAGAGGAGTGAGAGAGAGAGGAGAGAGGAGAGAGAGAAGGAGAGAGAGAAGAGAGAGAGAGAGAGAGAGAGAGAGAGACGAGAGAGAGAGAGAGAGAGGAGAGAGAGAGAGAGAGAGAGAGAGAAGACAGACAGAGAGACAGACAAAGAGAGAGAGAGAGAGAGAGAGAGAGAGAGAGAGACAGAGACAGAGACAGAGAGAGAGAGATATAGTAAGAATACAGACAGAGAGAAAGAAAGAAAGAGAGAGAAAAAAGAAAGAAAAAAAAAAGAAAGAAAAAAAAAAAAAAAAAGATTGTTACCGGACCGATCTCTTCCCTCAATGGTCTGGCGCTCCGTCGGTCTCGCAAAATGACCATTTTTTTTTCAAATTTTTCATTGTTTGCCGAGCGAGATTTACATTTCAGGCAAACTTTGGGGCTGCATTTGCATTTTTAGAAGGGGGGGAGGGGGGGTAGGAGGTGGGGGGGGCTTTTTTTCTTGACTTTAATTTTTATGGGGTGTTTTTTTAGGTGTGTCTCGTTCTCACTTTGTGTGTGTGTGTGGTGTGTGTGTGTGTGTTGTGTGTTGTGTGTGTTGTGGTGTGTGTGTGTATTGTGTGTACAATATGTGTATGTGTGTATATTGTGTATGTGTGTGTGTGTGTATGTGTTGTGTGTATATATATGGCAGTTATCATTTTACAACGATATAATGAAAATAATTATGACTACAATAGTATTCATGAGAATAATCACAATGATTAAGATAATAATGATAATGATATTAATAAGACGATTGATTTTAACGATAGTAATGATAACAGTAATTATATTAGGAAATAAAAATGATAATGAAAGAATTTAAATTTGAATACAATTGTTCCTGTAATTGTTGTCACTGTAACAATAGCGTAGCAAATTAATCCAAAAGATTAAGGTAATGGAATTAAGTCAAGGTCGTTATGGAATAATTAGAATTCCTGTTTGGATAATAATCACTACAATTTTCTCTTTTTTTTAATTGTTATTCATGTCATTTCATTACCATCATTATCAATGTCATTATTAGAATTATATCTCGTTATTATATTAATTATTTTTCGAGTTATTCATTATTATCATTTTGTTTTATATCAATCCATCATTTTTTTTTTATTATTTAATTATTTTATTATCTTTAATTATTATTTTCATTACTATCATTATCATTATTAAGATTTTATATCGTCGTTATTACTATTATTATCACAGTTATTATATCGTTATCATTATTATCATCATATATTATCATTTATTGTAATTATATCAATTATTATTTGATGTTATTACTATATTGTCTTTATTGTTGTTTTTATTTTATCATTATGAGCATTGTTATTATTTTAAATTTTTATTATTTGCATTCATCATTTTCATTATAAAGTTTATTATAATTAGTGTTATCATTATCATATCATCAGTATCATCATCATCACCATTATTAATATTATCCTCATTATTATCATTATCATTATTATTATTATCATTATTACCTTTACTCTTATTATTATCATTATCACCATTATCATTATTATCCTCATTATTATCATCATCATTATCATTATATTATTTTCTTTATTACCTTACTCTTATTATCATCATTACCACCATTAGCATTCATCATAATCATTATTATCATTATCATTATTATCATTATTATTATTATCTTTATTACCTTTACTCTTATTATCATCATTACCACCATTAGCATCATTCATAATATCATTTCTATGACAGGACCTGTGGTTATAGACAGTTATATCAGGTCGCAAAAATATTTATATTGAAAAAAAGGGAAATCATTGATTTCACGTCCTGGCACGACTGTCAACCCTTTTTTAAATGGAACACCACTGTAATATATATTTTGGACAGTGACATTTATTATTATTGAGTTGTGTGTGTAGGGAGGGGGTGGTTGTCAGATCCCCCTGTTTCTATGCTTGTGCTTGTTTGTGTTTGTGTGTGTGGGTGGTTTAGTGTGTGGTGGTGTGTACGAGGAAGTTGTGTGTGTGTGTTTGTGTGTTAAAGGAACTGTGTGTGATGTGTGATGTGTGTGTGTGTGTGTGGTGATGTTTGTGGTGTGTTGTAAGTAATAAAATGGAGAGAGATTGTGGTCGTGTATTTCTGAGAGAGAGAGTAGTATGTGTGTATTGTGTCTGAGAGAAGAGAGAGAAGAGAGAGAGGGGGGGGTTAAGAAGGGGAGGGAGGAGAGGAAAAGAGGGGGGAAGAGAAAGAAGGTGGAAGAAGAGAGAAGAAGAGAGAGAAGGAAGGAGTAGAGGAGACAGGGAGAGGAGATGAGGAGAAGCAGCAGTGTGTGTGGTGATGAAGAGAGAGAGAGAACTGTAAAAGTGGGGGGATGTGAGGGATGTGTGAGGAGTACGAGAAGACAGAAGTAGAGATGTGATATGTGAAAAGACCTAGAAGCTGTGAGTATCTGTGTGTGCCGTGAGAGGGGGAGAAAATGTAAATAAAAGTATATGCATGAGGATGAGGGGAAAAGAAGAGTGAGTTTATGGGGTGCGCATAATTGGATGATGAGAAGAGAGGGGATGTGTATGTGTGTACATGAGGGAGAGAAAGAAAAAATGGAGCGTAAGTGTGTGTATAAGAGGGGCAGAGAAAGAGAGGAAATGTGTATGCGTGTACATGAGAGGAAGAGAGAAAGAGGGATATTGTGCATGTATATGTATGTGCGTGTGTGCTGCCTGAATCTGTGTACATATACAGGTAATTAATTACTTTTTTTCTATATGCATCAGTAATTTATATTTGAGTTTGTCCGTCCTATGAATCTTTCCCCTATTTTATATTCTGACTTATTAATAACGTGAGATCTATTTAAAGTTTCAATTAATGTATTTTGGAACCTTCTCGCTTCTCTTTGTCAGTTTTTTTTCCTTGGTCCATAATAAAACTCGATTGAATTTTGAAAAATCATAATTTGATTCGTTTAATGAATTTTGGGATTATTTTCTTTCATAATGGAAGCGATTTCGGGGCAAAAAATGTGTTTGGCTTTGTGGTGTTGCTGGAGGGAGTCTTATTTTTATTGTGTTTTAATTATCGATTTAACTGGTGAGTAAAGGTAGCCTTAATATAACTTTGCAACAGTTTCTGTGTGCGTGTCGTGTTGTGTGTGTATGTGTGTTTGTGTGTTGTGTTTGTGTGGCGTTGTGTGTGTGTGTGCGTGTGTGCGTGTGTGTGGTGTTGGTGTGTGTTGCATGTGTGTGTGTGTGTGTGTGTGTGTGGTGTGTGTGTGTATGTGTGTGTGTGTGTGTGTTGTGTGGTGTTGTGCGCGCGCGCGCGTTTGGTCGTGTGGTGTGTCGTTAGGTGTGCGAGTGTGCATTAAGTGTGCATACTAAATCTTATGTTTGGGTGTGCGAAAGAAAATATTTAAAAACGTGTTTGTGCGTGTTTTATACGGTCTCGTGTGTGTGTGAGTGTGAGCCTGTGCGTGTAAAAAACGTGTATGTGTGTGTTTATATGTCGATGTGTGGGGGTTTGTGAGCCTGTGTGGTGTGTGTGCGTGGTGTGCGTGCTGAAGATAGTGCGTAAAAAATACTTTACCTTCAGTGAGATTCCCGCGTTGTGAAATTTGAACATCCCTCCTTTAGAATAAAATTTACGAGCCAAGTTACGTCAATATTTATTTACTAGTAAGAAAAGATTTCTTGTTACTATCTTTCTGCTACTTCTTTTTAACTTGCTCTCTCTCTCTCGTCTATTACTCTCTACTCTTTATATATCTTCTTCTCTCCTCTCATTCTCTCTCTTCTCTCTTCTCTACTTCTCTCTCTCTTTCTCTCTCTCATATCTCTCTCTTTCTCCTCTTCTCTCTCTCTCACCTCAATCTCTCTCTCTCTTCTCTCTCTTAATCTCTCTCTCTCTCTCTCTCTTCTCTCTCTTCCTCTCCTCTCTCTCTCTCCTCTCTTTTCTCTCTCAATCCTCTCTCTCGCCCTTCTTTCTCCTCCAACTCCTCTCTCTCTCTCTCTCTCATCTCTCTCTCTCTCTCTCTCTATCTCTCTCTCTCTCTCTCCTCTCTCTCTCTCTCTCTCTCTCTTCCAATGATTATAAACATTATTATACATATCTATAATATGTTTACTATTTTCCTACTTTTCCATTTTTTCTCTCCTTCCTTGCTTCTATTCCCCACCTTCCTCCTTCTCTCCCCATCTATTTCCCCACTTTCCTTTGCCCTTTCCCCTCTCCATACTTCTTCGGCAGTGCACTATACTCCAAATTTAGAACAACATCAGAGAAGATTAGCATGATCACCTTGCGCAAGGATGACGAGCCAAAATCGCGAATTTTATGTTGTGATGTGTGGTGGTGTGTGTATAATGTTCTTGTCTTTGCCGTCCTTGTAACCCCGCATTCGATCCCGCGCGCTGCCAGTGGTATGCGTCACTCCCCGGCCAATTGTCCTTGCACACACGGGAATGTTAGAAGCACAAAATTGAAACAGACAGTATTCTCAGCCAAGGATATCCATTCGTATATGAATGGAAAACTTAAAATTTAAATCTTCAATATTGGAATTCTTCTATTACTCCTCTCCCCTATACATTCCTCTTCCCATTCCACCTCTCCTTACTTTTTTCCCCATCTTCTTACTCTTCCCCCTTTAATCGAATGGCCTTCTCCTCCCAATTATCCTATCTCTACGTCCCACATCCACTACTCTCACCTCACATATCCTCCCCCTGCCTCTCTTCCCCATGCACCCTCCTACCTCCCTTTCCCCTGCCTATACCCTCCTACCTCCCTTTCCTCTTCCCCTGTCTTTTTATACACTCTCTTCCCCCCCTCCAATATCCTCCTGTCCCCTCCCTCCCCATCCTTCGCCTTCCCCTTCCCTTTAGACCCTTCTCCTCCCCCTCCCTTTCTCATCCTCTCACCCCTCTGCCTTCCCCTTCCCTTATTGCCCCCACCTCAACCCACAATACCCTCCCCCCTCCACTTCCCATCCTTCGCTCTTCCCTTAACATACCCCACCCTTGCCCATTGCCCACCCCCCACAATAAACCACTCCTCCCCCTCCCTTCCTTGGTCTGTTCTCGCTTTAGCTTAAGTGATTATGAACATTAAGCCTCGTGTTTCGCGTAGTCCCGCCGGCCAGACGTACGATAATCCCCCCTCTTATCTTCCCGAACGCGGCGCTGCGTGACGATGCGTCCGAATGCCTGCAAATCGACCTCGTCACAGCGTCCGTATTTCTGGAGCTGTCAAGTGCACTGCTGGGGGTGGGGATGGGGTCTGTTGGGGGGGGATGGGGTTGTTGGGGGTGAGGTGGGGATGAGGGAGGGACGAGGAAGGGGGTGAGTGGCTGAAGATTGATGGTACTGTTCGTGAAGAGAGAAGAAGAGAGCGAGAGGGGTAGAGAGGAAAGAGGGAGAGAGAGATAAATAGATAGAGTGATAGATGATAGAGAGAGAGAGAAGAGAGAGAGAGAGAGAAAGAGAGAAAGTAGAAGAGAGAAGAGAGAGAAGAGAGAGAGACAGATCAGACAGAGAGGGAGGGAGAGAGAAAGAGAGAGAGAGAGAAAGACAGACAGACAGACATGACGACATACAGGCATGAGAGACAGATAACAGGACAGAGAGGGAGGGAGAGAGAGAGAGAGAGAGAGAGAGAGAGAGAGAGAGAGAGAGAGAGAAGAGAGAGAGAGAGAGGAGAGAGAAGAGAGAGAGAGAGACGAAGAGAGAGAGAGAAGAGAGAGAGTAGAGAGAGAGAAAGAGAGAGAGAGGAGAAAGAGAGGAGAGAAGAGAGAGAGAGATCGAGGAGAGAGAGTAGAAGAGAAGAGAGAGAGAGATCAGTACAGACAGACAGTAGAGGAGAGCGGAGATGATGAAGAGAGTCATGCTTATTACTAATGCTATTGCTCTCTGTTTTACATCGTATTTATATTATATTGGCCTATTCACTCTCCTGTCTATTTCCATCTCTTACTATTTAGTATCAATCTATCTATCTATCTACCATCTTTATCCCGCATATCCAACTGCACCCTTTTTGCATTGCTTTATGCACAGTATATCAGTACTGGACTAACGTAAGTATCGTAATTGCAGCATGCTATATACATCGCATAGCTCGTTTATAACACATGTGATTGGTATATATGTTTCCATATACAGCTCATAGGGCTTCCTGTGAAATCGACATGGTATGGTATATATGTGTTCCTATATAGCACAATAGCGCTTTAGTGTATAACGCACTATGTATGGTATAATATGTTCTTCATCTGGTCTATCTTTATGCCCTTTGTGAACGCACATGTATCGTATATAGTTTCTGCATCATAGACACTAGCCTTTATAAACATATGTATGTATAGTATGTTTCCAGTATAGTCACAGTGTCCCATTCTTTTTTGGAAACACAATGTATGTTAAGTATAGGTTGCCTATATACTACATAGCCTTTGTAAACAGCATTGTATGTAGTACTGTTAGGTTTCGCATATTACACGATGTTAGCGCTGTTATAGTTAACGCTTTTATAGCATGTCATCGTGCTGTGTTAGTGATGAGTTTCCCCAATCATACACATAGCCTTCTGTAAACACATAGTTAATGTATAAATTAGTTTCTCATATACACATCACGTACATTTTGATAAACTCACTATCGTAATGTTATAATAGTTATCCATATACATCACGTGTATGACCTTTATAAAACACTACGTGTATGATATACACTAGTTCTCCACATATCAACACAACTAGCGCTTACTGTAACCACAATGACATCGTACACAATATCACAGTCACTTTCCAATAACTGACACACATACCCGCGCATATACTACAAACACCAAACACCACTGTCAATTGTAATATACGTTTTACCCATTATTACATATGCCTTTAGTAACTACAGTGTATAGTAATACGTAGATTTTCCCCATATTACCACACAATAGCCCTTTTTGGTAAAACATCGTAATGTAATATATTTATCCATCTAATATCACATAAGCTTTATAAAACACATGCTGATAGTATACATAGTTTTCCATATACACATAGCTTCGTAAACACATGTATGTAATATTTCCATATACACACAGTAGCCTTTGTAAACACATGTATGTTATAGTTAAATCCTAAAACGTACCTATGCAATTGCACGCACTTCCATGCATATCGTATCAGGAATATTAAGTACAGTAATTGCACATTGGCCCTTGCATCTTACGTAATATGAAATAACTAATTCATTAACGCCATTCAACTCTTTCGGTTTTTTTCGTTCAATGGATATAAAGAAACCCTTTTGGAAGCGAAATTGCCTCTCCAATTAACTATTCAACGCATCATGTATAATTAAGTTTCTATTGTTTCTTTTGGTTCGTTTAAGTTTGGATTTTTGTTGTGTGTGTGGATTTTCGTCTGTTATTATTATTATCTCATGTTCTTGTTTTATTGGACTTTTTTATTGTTTTGTTCTGTTTTTTGTTGTTTTATTGGTGTTCTTGTTTTATTGTCTTTTTTATTGCTTTGGTTCTTGTTTTGTTTTTTGTTGCTTCTGTTCTTTTTACTTTGTTTTTTTTATTGCTTTGTTCTTGTTTATTGGGTCTTTTTTATTGCTTTGTTCTTGTCTTTATTGGTCTTTTTTATTGCTTTGTTCTTCGTTTTATTGTTTTTTATTACTTGTTTTCTGTTTTCTTAATTGGTCTTTTTTAATTGCTATTGGTCTTCATTGGTTCTATTGGTCTATTTATTGCTAAGTGCTTCTGTTTTATTGTCTATTATAATATCGCCTTTTGTTCATTCGTTTTAAATTGTTTTTTTTTTATATGCTTTGCTTCTTGTTTTTTATTGAGGCTCCTTTTTTATTTATTGCTGTGTTCTTGTTATTGGCTCTTTTTTTATTCGCTAGTGTCTTGTTTTATGTGGATCTTTATTTTTTATTGCTTTGGTTCTTGTTATTATTGTATTTTTTAATTGCTTTTGTTCTTGTTTTATGTTTTTTTTATATTGCTTTGCATTTTGTTCTTTATTGGTCACTTCTTTCTTTTTCTATTGCTTGTTCTTAGTTTACTACGGTCCTTTATTATTGCTTATGTTCTTCGTTTTATTGTTTTTTATTGCTTTGTTTTTTGTTTCTTATTGGTCTTTTTTAAATTGAGCATATGTTCCAGTTTATTCGTTTTTTATTGCTTATGTATCTAAGTTTATATTGGTCGTTTTTATCACTCGCATTATGTATCTGTTTTACTATTATGTTTTTTCTAATTGCCTTGTTCCTTCTACGTTTACTGTTTTTATTGCGCTTTAGTTCTGTTTTAACTTGGTCTATTTTATTGAGCGCTTTAGATTCTACTAGCGTTTTTATGTATTTTTATTATTGCTATTGTTTCTTCACGTTACTACCAATTGAGTCTCATTCTTTCATTGCTTTGTTCTTGTTTTATTGGTCTTTTTATTGCTTTGTTCTTGTTTTATTGTTTTTTTTTATTGTATTTTATTTTTTTTTTTTTTTTTCTTTGTGCTTGTTTAATTGGTCTTTTCACATAGCCTATGTTTCTTGTCTATGACCTTTATTTATTCGCTTTGAGCTACCATTGTTTCAATTGTTTTTTTTTATTGCTTTGTTCTTGTTTTATTGTCTTTTTATTGCTTTGTGTCTTGTTTATTGGTCTTTTTTATTGCTTTGTTTCTTTAGTTTTTAATTGTTTTTATTGCCTTTGGTTATCTTATTTTATTACTTGGTCTTTTTAATTGCTTTAGTTCTTGTTTATATTGAGCTTTTTTATTGCTTTTGATTCTTTGTTTTATTGGAGAGCTTTTTTTATTATTGTATTTTGTTCTTACGTTTTATTTGGTCGTTATATTAATTATATTTGTTCTTTGTTATATTAGTTACTTTTTTATGCTTTGTCTGTGTTTTTATGTTTGTGTTCGTTTGTTGTTTTTGTTATTTGCCTGTTGTCTTGTTGTGTGTGTGTTGAGTGGTCCGTTTGTGGGATTGTGCTTTGTTCTGTTGTGTGTGTTTGTTGATGTGTTTTTTGTGATTTGTGCTATTTTAGTCTTGTTTATTTATAATGGTCTTTTTATTATGCTATTGTTTTGTTTTATTGGTACTTTTAATTGCTTTGTTCTTTGAGTTTTTATTGGTATCTATTTTTTAATTGCTTATTGGGTTATCTTGAGCTTTAATTGTTTTTTATTGAGCTTTATGTTCTGTTTTACATTTGGGTCTTTTTATTGCTTTGTTCTTGTTTTATTGGTACTTTTTATTTATTGCTGTCTTGTTTTTTAATTATGGTTCTTGTATTTTATATGCTTATATTGTCTTTGTTTTATTGGTCGATTTTCATTTATATTTAGTTATTTGTATTCTTGTTTTTATTGTCGTTTTATCTATGCTTTGATTCTTGAGTATTTTGTAATTGGTCTTTTATCTTATTTGCTTTAGTTTCTTTAGAGTTTTATAAATGGTCTTTTTATGCTAATTGTATCTTTAGTTTTATTTATGATATTGTGAGCGTTTTTTATTAATCTTTGTTCTTTGAGTATATTAAATTGGTCTTTTTATTGTTTTGTTTACTATGAGTTTTAAATATTGGACTTATTATTTAAATTCGTTTTTATGTTCCTTGTTTTAATGGAGTAATCATACCTAATTAAGAAAGAAGTCTAATAATTGGCTGAGTACCGGATATAGCTTCTTGAATGAGAGCAGGAGGTAGCACTTCATGTAGAAGACATTTGGACTGATGTACTATAGGGATATTATATGATTTATTTGAGTTCTTATTAGTTTTATTTGTTTATTTTATGCTTATTGCTTTCTTTGATTTTATTATTGGTACTTTTTAATCAATTATGTTATTTTTGATTCTATGTATGTTTTATATCGTTTTTTTTATATTTAGCTTATTGTTCATTGATTATTTTACTTCACTTTTGTATTTTGTGCTTATGTTTTCTTGTTTTATTTATCTTTCCTAATTGACTTATTGTTACCTTGTTTATTGATCTTTTTATTAATTATGTACTTTATTGTTTACTTTGATTTTTATATGGTACTTATATTTTCATGCTTTATTTGTTTCTTCGTTTATTTGTTGTAGCTTGTGATTGTGTGTTTTGTATCTGTGTTGTTTGTGGTGTCTTGTTTTTGAGTTGGTTGCGTTTTTGTTAGGTAAGTTTGCTTGTTGTGTTTCCGTTGTTTGTTTTGTCGCTGTCTTGGTTTGCTTGTTATTGCGTGTGTGTGTTGGTTCTGTTTGGGTCGTTGTTAGTGTGTGTGGTTCTTTGTGTATTGCTGTGTGTTTGTCTTGTCGTGTGGTGTTTTGATTTGGGAGGATCCTTTCATTTTTTATATAGCTTTGTCTATGTTTATTGGTCTTTTTTATTTTATATTTGTTTGTATCTTGTTTTATCTGATAACTTTTATATTGCTTTGTTTCTATGTTTTTATTCTGATTTTTTTCTCTATGAGTTTATTGCTTTGTTCTATCCAGTATTATTTATATTGGTCGTTTTTTATCATGTTGACTAATATGTATATTGTCTTTATGTTTAATTTAGTTATTATTTATTTATACTATGCTTTGTTTCTGTTATTTAATATGGTCTTATTTTCATTTGACTTTGGTTCTTGTTCTTATTCGTTTATTAATGTATTGCTTTGTTGCTTGTTTATTTAATTGGTAATATCTTTTTTATTGTTTTGTTCTTGTTTTATTGTTTTTTTATTGTTTGTTTACTTGTTTTATTGTCCTTTTATCAATTGCTTATGTCTTACGTTTTATGGCTATTCTAATAAAGATGTATGATGTGCATTTGGGCTATTGTTTACTATGTTTTAGTGGTTCTTTTTTTTATTGCTTTGTTCTGTTTAATAGATGAGTAGAGTGAATTTTTATTCTTTTGATTCTTAGTTGATATATTGTGGTACTTGATTATTTGTCATAGCGCAGTATTGGTATCTCTGTTTTATGAGTATGATTCTTTTTTAATGGCTATGGGTATCCTTGTTTATATTGGTCTTTTGTTGATTGCTTTGATTTTCATGTTTTTTAATTGGTACACATTACTTTTATTGCTTTGTTCTTGTTTTATTGTTTTTTTTCTGTTATTAGCTACTTTGGTTTTGAAATTTGTTTGTTTGTCTTTTTCTGATATCGATTTTTTGGTATCATTCGGTTTCTTAGTTTGTTTTATTTCGTTTATTTGCTCCAACAAAAGATATAATTGTTTTAATGTCCAATTTCAAGTAAACTCTCTATGTCTCTTTGTTTGTCTGTCTGTTTTTTTGTATGCATGTGTGTTTGTCTGTTTGTTTGTTTCTGTTTGGTTGGTTCGTTGGTTGGCTGTCTGTTTGTCTGTCTGTGTCTGTCTGTCTGTCTGTGTCTGTCTGTCTGTCTCTCTCTCCTCCTCTCTCTCCTTCTCTCTCTCTCTCTCTTTCTTTGTCCATTGTCTTTATTAAAATTCTTACTTTATGTTATTCTATTCTGTTTGTCTGTTTGATTAAGAGGTTTATTTTATCGTTCTTCTCTTATCGAATATTAAGATTTTTTGTCTATTGGTTTTATTCCATATTCTATTTTTCGTACTTCGCATATTTTCAAACATATTATATCGTTCTTCTAATTATTTTTCTTCTTTTTATTTCATTTCATTTTATTTATTCATCCATTTGTTCTGTACTGGTTTCCTTTTTTCTTTTTTTCTGTTTTTTTCTTTCCTTTTACTTTATCAACTCATTATCACCTCACATCAACTTCACACGCAAGGTATACCCCATGAAAATCGTTTCAAGTGAACTAACAGATGTACTCTGAGCGATAAATTTCGTACGCATCAACAAGGGTGCCTGATGAACGATGATTATCCGAAACTGCACTTCATCACGGTCGTAATTCCCGCCCTGACACTAAGAGGAAAGGCAATGATTGATTACTGACTTTATATCATCGCTCAGGACATCATTTCGGTGATGGAGGTGAAGCGAAGGTGATTGGTAAATGGGCTGTGACGTCACTACATGTCGTTATTAATAAGATTTGAATGAAGGGAGGTGATTGGTCAATTGGTAAGGGGGACGATCGTGACGTCATTTCTAAGACGATAATGGGATGATGCTGTTGGTTAGTGGTTTAATGGGCGATTGGCAGATATCGGTTTTGAGGTGGGATGAAGGGAGATGTGCTTCATTTCGGTCGAAGGTGATTGGTAAATGGGCTGACGTCACTACAGTCAGTTACAATTTGGTAATGAGATCGTGAATTTCTAAGACGATAATGGGATGATCTGATTGGTTAGTGGTTTATGACGTGGGCGATTGCATCGTTTCTGAGGTGGGATCGGATTAAGTGATTGGTTCGTGGGTTTGGGTATCACTCATGACGTCATTTTAAAGATAAAATGAAACCACCTGATTGGTCAAGGATTATGAACGTCCATTGAGGTTACGAAATGAAAGAAGGTGATTGGTCAATACCTTCTGACGTCACTCATAATACTAATTTGAAGATAACACTAAAATGGAACGAAATTAAGAGAAATAAATGTTGTTTGTGAGAGTACCTTAATTTTGTTCACGCCTCTGTGAATGTTCCATCGGATGCCGTTCAAATATTAATGAACTTAATCCAATCATGATTATTCATATTGCAGCTGAACTTGTCATTAATGATTTCAGTAACGACATCAGTGTTATAATTACCGATATGAATATAATAACTGACACATTATCATCATGGTTCGTCGTTACCTTCGTCATTATTATTGATGTTATTACCTTAACATTATATTATTATATATTATACTATCATATATTTTTTTATCAATATCTCAATCATAGCCTTTATTCTTTGTTAGTGTAATCAAGGGCATTATGATAATGGTAACGATTATTTTTACTAACAGTGGTATTATTTCATACACACACACACACACACACACACAACACCACCACACCACACACACACACACCACACACACACACACCACACACCCCACACACAATTATACTATATATATATATATATATTATATATATATATATTATATATATATATATATATAAAAGAGAGAGAGAGAGACAGAGAGAGAGAGAGAGAGAGAGAGAGAGAGAGAGAGAGAGAGAGAGAGAGGAGAGAGAGAGAGAGAGAGAGAGAGAGAGAGAGAGGAGAGAGAGAGAGAGAATGTTATTGACTTTGCTGTTTGTTGTTATCATTATTTTTTCTCTCTCTATTGTCTAAAAATATAACTTTTTCGTTTTTTCTTGATTCTATTTTTTTTCTTCTTTCTTTAGCCTTCCTTCCATATATCTCCCTTTCTTCATATCCTTAATTCCTCCTCCTTCCTCATAAATTTTCTATCCCGCTCTCATATTTTTTCTTTTTCCATCTATTCCTTCTTCTACTTCCTTCAGTCTTTCTTCCTTCCTCCCTCCCTACATCCATCTCCTCCTTACTTCCTTCCCTCCTTCTTCATCTTTATATTCCTATTTCCTTCCTTCCCTCCCCCTTCCTTCCTTCTTTCCCCTTCTAGTCCTTCTCTTCTCCTTCCTTCCTTCCCTCCACCTCCATCTCTTAAAACCTCCTCCTTCGTTCTTCCTTCCCTTTATTTCTCCTTCTTTCCTTCCTTCCTTTCTTCCCTCCTCCTTTATTCTCCTTCCTTCCTTCCCCCTTTATTTCTCCTTCTTTCCTCCCCCTTTTCCTCGTTCTTTCCTTCTTTCCCCGTTTTATTTCTCCTTCTTTCCTTCCTTCCTTCTTTTCTTCCTCCCTTCCTTCCTTCCTTCCTTCACCCTTTGTTTCTCCTTCTTTCCTTCCTTCTTTTCTTCCTTCCTTCCTTCTCCAATCCTCGGGAAGATATACGATTCCTCAAGGAAACTTTTTGGCGGTTTCACTCGCTACGTCGCTGTCATCCTCAAGAAGGACTTCTTTTGGGGGGATCCTTGGCCAATTTGCACCCCCCCCCCCTTTCCCCTCCCCCTCCCCCCTCCTCCTCCTTCTCTTTGTCTCTCTGTGTCTGTGTCTCTTTGTTTGTCTTTTTGTCAGTTTTTTTTTTTTTTTTTTGTATGCATGTGTGTTTGTTTGACTGTTGGTCGTCTGTCTTTCTCTCTCTCTCTCTCCTCTCTCTCTCCTCTCTCTCTCTCTCTCTCTCTCTCTCTCTCTCTCTCTCTCTCTCTCTCTCTCTCTCTCCTCTCTCTCTCTCTCTCTCTCTCACTCACTCTCTATTCTCTCTCTTTCCCTCTCTCTTTATCGCTCTATCTATCTGTCTCTCTTTGTAGCTCTCTCAATGATAAAAAAAACAGAAAAAATAGAAAACAGAAAAAAAACAAAAACTAAAGAAACAAAAAAGATTACAACTACAAAACAGTTTATAAAAACGGTAAACATCAAGACAGGAGAGAAAAAAACGAAAAAAACAACAATAAGAAAGAAGAGAAGAAGAAGAAGAGAAGAAGAAGAAGAAGAAGAAGAGAAGAAAGGAAGAGGGAAAGGGTGAAGGAGATGATGAGAAGAAGAGACGAAAAGAAGAGGGTGAGGAAGAAGGAGATGATGATGAGAAGAAAGACGAAAGAATAAAAGAAGAAAGAAGAAGAGAAGAAGAAGAGAAGAAGACGATGAAGAATAAAAGACGCAGGAAGAGAGAAGAAGAGGAAGATGATGAAAAAGAAAGACGAAAGAATAAAAGAGAAAAAGAGAGAAAAAGAAAAAGCAGATGAACAAGAAAGACGCACGAAGAGACGAAGAAAAAAGAAGAAAAGAAGAGAGGAAGATGATGAAAAAAGAAAGACGAAAGAATAAAAGAGAAAGAGAGAAGAAAGAAAAAGCAGAAGATGAACAAGAAAGACTTACCAAGAGAAGAAGAAGAAAAAAAAGAGAGAAGAAGAGGAAGACGATGAACAAGAAAGACTTACGAAGAGAAGAAGAAGAAAGGAGAGAGAGAGAGAGAAGAAGAAGAAGAAGATGAACAAAGAAAGACTTACGAAGAGAAGAAGAGAAGGAAAGAAGAAGAAAGAAGAAAGGAGAGAGAAGAAGAGGAAGAAGAAGAAGAAGAAGAAGATCGCCGAAGAAAGGAGAAGAAGAAGAAGAAGAAGAAGGAGGAGATCGCCGGAGCAAAAGAATGATCTGTTTTCCAACTTGTCCAGCGCCAAGAAAGTTTAGAATCTTGAAGACACTTCGGGAATCTCCTTCGTCTTCCGGGGTTGGGCCGTCGATGCTGTGAATCTGGGGGTGGGGGTGGGGTGGGGGGTGGGATGGGGGAGGAGGGTGGGGGAGGAGGGGGTGGGGTGTGGAGGGGGGAGGGAGGGGGGTGGGGAGGGGGGGGAGGGGGAGAGTGTGGGGGTGGGTGGCAGGAAGGGGGAGGGTAGAGGTTGAAGGGAAGGGTTGGAAGGGGAGAGGGTGGGTGGCAGGAGGGGGGGGGGGGGAAGGGGGAGAGGGGAGGGGGAGAAGGTGTGGGTGGCAGCGATGGGGAGAGGAGGGGGAGGAGAGGGAGAGGGACGGGAAAAGGATGGGCAAGAGGAGAGGCTTTAG
>NW_020872288.1:353239-361739 GCF_003789085.1 Penaeus vannamei
AGATAGATAGATAGATATGGATAGATAGATAGATAGATAGGACAGAGAGAGAGAGAGAGAGAGGAGAGGAGGAGAGATTGATAGATAGATAAATAGATAGATAGATAGATAGTAGATAGATAGATAGATAGATAGAGAGAGAGAGAGAGAGAGAGAGAGAGAGAGAGAGAGAGGAAGGAGGAGAGAAAGAGACAGAGCAGTCACAAGAATAGGAGAGGAGGATGAGAGAAACACACACACACAACAGAGAGAGAGAGAGAGAGAGAGAGAGAGAGAGAAGAGAGAAACAGAGAAACAGAAACAAACAAGAAAAAAAAGAAAAAAAGAAGGAAAAAACCTCACCTCACCCCCTCACCCCCCCCCCAAAAAAAAAATAGGGGGCACTTCTCGGGATGCTAAAAAGCTTGTCAATTTTCCCTTATTGACAGGGAGGGGGAGAGAGAGGGGGAGTGAGGGGGGGGTGGCGGGGAGGTCTGCGTCCTTGTACACTTTCTCGGAACCTTTGTCAATCAAGCTGTCAAGGGCGTATGTTGATGAAGCAAGTTGACTCTCTCATTTCTTTCCCCTCTTCTTGTTCCTTTTTCCTTTTTTTCTTCTTTTTCTTTCCTTTTTTTTTTCTTTTTTTCTCTTTCTTTTTCTTTCTTTTTTCTCTTTCTTTCTTTTTACTTTTTATTTTCTTGCTCTTTCTTTCTTACTCTTTTTTCTTCTTTATTTCTGTTCTTTCTTTCTTTTTCTCTCTTTACTCTTTCGTCATTTTCTTTCTTTGACTTTTCTTTCTCTCTTTCTTCTTTCTTTTTCCTTGTTTTCTTTTTTCTCTCTCTTACCATTTCTTTGTTTTCTTTACTCTCTTTCTTTTTCTCTCTTTGTCTTTCTTTTTTTACTTTTTTCTCTTATTTTTTTCTTTCTTTTCTCTCTTACTCTGTATTTTCCCTCTTTTACTCTTCTCTTTTTCTCTCTTTTTACACTTACTTTCTTTTCTCTCTTACCCTTCCTTTTTTCGTTCTTACTCTTTTTTATTTTTTTTCTCTTTTCCTTCTCTCTCTTTCTTCCGACGTTTCTCTTATCTTCTCTCTGCCTCTCTCTTTCTCTCTCTCTTTAAGTTTTTCTTGTTTTTCGTCGCCTTTCTCTCTATTCTTTTTTCTCTTTCTATCTCTTCTCGGTCTTCTTCTTTCTTATCTTTCCTTTCTTTCTTCTCTCGTTTACTCTGTTTCTCATCTGGTTTTACTTTCCTCGTTTCCCTCACCTTTCTTTCTTTTCTTTTTTTCTCTTCATATCTTTCTCTTTTTCTAGTTTCTCTCTTGTTTCTCCTTTTCTTTCGTTCAACCCTTTCTTTTCTCACTTCTCTTTTCTCATTCTCTCTTTTTGTTTCTCTCTTCTTTCGCTCTTATCTTCTTTCTCTTCTTTTCTCTTCTTATCTTTCTCCTTTTTCTTGCTTCTCGTTTTTTCTTCTTTTTTTCTTTTTCTTTTCTCCTTTCCCATCTTTTTTCATTTTTTTTAGCTTCTTTCTCCTTTCTCATTTTCTTCGCCCAACCTTTCTCTCTATTTTCTCTCCTCTTCATATCTTTCCCTTTTTTAGCTTCTCTCTCGTTTCTCATTCTCTTTCGCTCACCCTTTCCTCTCTTTTTATTCTTTATTTCCCTCTCTACTGAATAAGTTTTATATGAAGAGACATCGGGAGCTTATTTATTGTTATTGATTATGTCTATTTCTAATCTCTGTTTGTTTGGCTGTGTTTCTGTCTGGATGATTTTTTCTCTTTTTTTCTCTTTTTCTCTTTTCTTTTCTTTTCTCTTTTCTCTCTTTTCTCTTTTCTCTTTCTCTTTCTCTCTCCGTCTTTCTTTCGCTCTCTCTCTCTCTCTCCGTCTTCTTTCTCTCTCTTTTCTCTCTCTTTCTCCCCTCCTCTCTCTCTCTTTTTCTCTCTTCTCTCTCTTCTCTCTCTCTCTCTCTCTCCTCTCTCTCTCTCTCCTTCTCTCTCATCTCTCTCTCTCTCTTCTCCTTTCCATCTCTCTCTCTCTCTCTCTCCTTCTCTCTCTCTCTCTTCTCTCTCTCTTCTCTCTTCTCTCTCTCTCTCTCTCTCTCTCTCTCTCTCTCTCTCTCTCTCTTATTGACATTAAATCACAGGTAAATGAAGAAGTCACTTACTCTAACCGCCTTCTTCTAAGAAAGTCTCTCGCTTCAAGGCAAAAAGACACTTAACAACTCGTTTTCTTTCTCTCTTTCTTTCTTTTCCTTCCTTCTCTCTTTTTATTCTTCTTTTCGTTTTATCTTTTCGATTTGTTCATTTGTTAATTTTCTCTTTTTTCTTTTTTTTTTTTTCTTTTTTGATTTCTCTCTTTTTTCTATTCATCTTTTTGCTTTGTTTGCTTGTTCAGTTTTTCACTTTCTTTATTTTCCTTATTCTTCTTAGTGTCTTTGGTGATTTTTTTTTCATCTAGCCCTTTCCATTATTTTTTCTCGATTCTTTTCTTGTTATTTTTTTTTCTTTTTTTCACCGAGAACAAGTGGCAAGAACATTGTCTCAAGTGAGGAAAAAGTTGCTTCAGAAAGATAACTTTTTTGGGCGTAATTTGTGAATTTGTTCTTTATCTTTTTTTTCTCTCTCTGTCTTTATTTTTTAAATCGTTTGTTTTACTCTCTCTCTCTCTCTATCCATCTGTCTCTATCTGTCTATCTATCTATTTATCTATCTCTCTGCTCTCTTTCTTTTCTCTCTCTGTCTCTCTCTCCCTCTCTCACACTCACTCTCTCACTCTCTTTCTCTCTCTCTCTCTTTCTCTCTCTCTTCACTCCCTCCTACTTTCTCTCTCTCTCTCTTCCTCTCCCATCATTCTGGCTTTCCAATTTTCTCTCCCTCGAACCCTCTATTCCCTTACAGTTAAAACATTTAGCATCAAAGTTTTCATAATCATGAGCATTTACTCTTCGAACTTTCAGAGCTACGAACATTCGCTATTTCAACTTTAACATTTATCAACATCAGCCTCCCTTCTAGTCTTCAGAACGGTCAGTATTCGCTACGTAATATCAATCACAATTACGATCATCATTTTGGTAGTCTGATACAGTTACTAGTAGTCAAACTCAGTATTCGCTAAGTAGTAATATACTCACAATTACGATGTCATTACTATACAGATTCAACTAGAAAATAGAACTAGAATATAGAAGAAAAATAGAGAGAGAGAAGAAAGGGGAAATAGAGAGAGATAGAGAGAGAAGATAGAGGGAGAGAAAGAGAGAGATAGAGAGAAAGAAGAGAAGAGGGAGAGGGAGAGAAAAGGGAGAGAAAGAAGAAAGAGCAGAAGAAGAGAAGGGAGACAGAAAGAGAGAAAGAGAGAGAATAGAGGAGATAAAGATAGGCAAACATAACAACAACAACAAGATACCATTCAGACAGCATCAACTTGAAAAACATCCATATTTACAACCTTAATTACTTAATTAAATCTACAGTTACCGACAGTTTT
Organism: Penaeus vannamei; assembly: GCF_003789085.1. NCBI lineage: Eukaryota > Metazoa > Arthropoda > Malacostraca > Decapoda > Penaeidae > Penaeus > Penaeus vannamei. Next base: position 356,707 of record NW_020872288.1, read on the forward strand.
CGTAAGGGACAAACCTTTCGTCTACACATAGATAAGGATAATGATGATAATGGGAATAATAGGGATAATATTAATAATAATGATAGTGCCATCTACCAACACTTACAATTCTAACTTCCAACAATGAGTAATCATCACATAAAGCCTTGCCAGCACTCACAGCAGGGGGCAGATGCTGGTAATTGCTCAAACCAGGTGCGCGCCGCGTGCTCCTCAAAATTGCTGAAGCCTGCTCTTCTCTTGGTAGCCTTGCACAATACTACGACTAACATTCTTTCTCATATAAGTGTGGCTTCACTCACTCTCTGGCTCTCTGCTTAGCCATAGACATCGTTGCAATGTGGCGTGTTTGTACATATTGATCTCACTCACTCTCTCTCTTCTCTTTCTCTGTCTGCTCTCTCTTCTCTCTGTCTCTCTCTCCCTCGAGCCCTCACTCTCTCTCTCTCTCTCTCTCCTCTCTCTCTCTCTTTCTCTTCTCTCTCTCTCTCTCTCTCTCTCTCTCTCTCTTCTCTCTCTCTCTCACTCTCTCTCTTCTCTCTCTCTCTGTCTGTCTCTCCTCGCTCTCTCTCTCTCTCTCTCTCTTCTCTCTCATCTCCTCTCTCTCTCTTCTCCTCTCTCTCTCCTCATTTCTCTCTCTCCTCTCTACTCTTTTAGTTTTCTCGGTCTTTTCTACTCCTTTCCTCTCTCTTCTCTCTCTTTCTCTCTCAATCTCTCTCTCTCTCCTCAGCCACTTTCCCTTGCCAACGCCTTTCCTGCCTTCGCTTCCCTGCCAACGCCGTCATATGGCCTCTTAGGCGTTCTTCCGGGTGTCGAACTTTCTCTTTCGAGAAGTTTAGAAGCCTCTATATTCCCTTTCTCTCCTCCTCTCTACCTAATCTATTACTTCTCTCTCTCTCTCTCGCCTAATCATATAGCTCTCTCGTCTTCGCAGTTCATCTCTCCCCTTCTCTCACCACACACACAACTCTCTCTTCTCCCTCTCTCGTCTCTCTCTCTCCTCTCTGTCTTCTCTCTCTTACTTCCCCCCCCCCCTCTCTCTCTCTTCTCTCTCTCTCTCTCTCTCTCTCTCTCTCTCTCTCTCTCCTCTCTCTCTCCTCTCTCTCTCTTCTTCTTCATACCTTCTCTCCACTTTCACACAAAGCATGTAAAATGCATCAAGAACCTAATGTCCTGTATTTCGAGTCCCTCCCTTCCCCAGCAGCCGTATAGAGCCTCCCCTGGAAAGCCTCAGGTTCGCCATATAAGGGGGTTTTATACAGGCCGCGTCCGCAGAATGTTGTGAGCTTGACCTTATGTGCTATTACACCGAGTAACAGGTTTGAAGAATAGCCTTTATGGGGGTTCATAAAAGGGAATTCTTATCGTGATTTACGGCTTGAGATAAGGTTAAAGGGTTTACTCCTTGAGGTTTATTGGTTATTGCTCCGTAAACTACTACGCTACACATTGTTTTATTTTATGGCGGGTGGAGTGGTGGGGGAGAGGGGGGTGGGAGGCGGGTAGGAAGGAGGGAGGCAGGTTGGGAAGGAGGGGGGAGGGAAAGGAAGGCAAATGGGGAGAGGGGGTGGGGAGGTGGGGAGGAAAGGCAGGTTAGGGAGGAAGGAGGGGGATGGGGAAGGGAGGCAGGTAGGGAAAGGGGGAAGGGGGAGGAAGGCAGGTGGGGAGGCGTGTAGGGAGGCAGGTAAGGGAGGAGGGAGGGAGAGGAAGGCAGGTGGAGAGGGGGAGGGGGTAAGGAGGGTTAGGGAGGCAGGTGGGGAGGGGGGAGATGGGGTTAGTGCCCATGCCTTCGCTATCCCTCTACGTCTTCTTAATTTTATTTTTGCATTATTGTCATTTTCGTTTTGTCACATACCTTTCTCCCCTTTACTCTACCTTCCTCCTCCTCTTCACAATCTACTTCCTTTTAACCTGCCTTTCTTTCAGCTCACTTTTATCTCTATTTTCCTTTTTCCTTCCTTTTATTTTCACTTACCCATTTTTTCTGACCACTTCTATCCCAACTCTTCACTATCCTTAACTCTAACCTCAAACCCCATGCCTATCCTTTCCCTACCCCCTTCCCCATCCCTATCCTCCATCCTCCCCAACTCCTCCTTATCTTTATTATGTCTTCTCCTCTTCCTCCTTCTCCCTTTTTTTCATCTCTGTGCAAGCCTTTTCTATCATTATCATCCTTTTGCAATGGCATCCTGTGCTTTAGCCTTTCTTCCTTCTTGCAAACACTCTCTAACACTTCTTCAAACCTATCCTTTCCTATCCTTCTACCGTCTCCCTTTCCTATTCCTCTCCTTTAACCCCCTTTCCTAATCCCTCTTTCCTTCCTCCTGACCCTTTCCCTCTTTCTCTCAATCTCTCCCCTTCCTATATCTCTCCCTTTCTATCCCTGCTCCTCCATCTTCCTCATCTCTCGCTCTCGCCTATCACTCTTCCCTTGTTCTTCCCTTCCCCTTCCTATACCTCTCCTTCTCTCTATCCTCTTCCTCAACCTCTCGGCCCTCCTATCTCTCTCCTTTCCGTAATTACGCGTGCTCCGTCTCCCTACCCTTCTCCCTCTCTCTGTTCCTAACTCTCACCGTTCCTGTATTCTCTTCCCTCTCCTGTCGCCTATCCCTCTTACCTTCCGCGCAATCCTTTCCTTTTCCCTCTTTCCTCTCTCGAGTCTCTGTCCCTTTCTCTATCCCCTTCTGCCTAACCCATACCTCTGCCTTTCTTCCCCAACCTCTCTCTTTTTCTTATTCCGTCCTTACCCCCTATCCCAAATCCCACTCCAACCACCCCCCGCTCTCTAATCCTTTCTAACCATCCACCCACACCCCTCTGCCCTAACCTATCACAGTACCCCTCCCTCACCCACACCCATCCCCACCCCACCTGCCTCCTCCCACCACAGCCCCTCGCACCTCCCTCCCTAATGTCGGGAGGAGGAAAATGCCCATTCCTTAAGAGGTATTTTTCCCTTCAAGATGGCAACAGGAATTGAACATGATTTCAGCTCATCTTGGAACCAAAGGAGTTTCTTAAATGCCGTGGATAGGCAGCCCGGAGCTTGGTGTCTTGGGTAATATCGGAGGTTCATGTTATCAGGAAGATTATGGAGTATTGACGAGGGCCATTCCTACTTTTTCTTTCGTAGTTTTTGGAATTGTTTGTCTTTGTCAATTTCTTTCTCGTTTTTTTCCTTATTTCTCTCTGGACTTGTTGTTTGGTTATGTCTTTCTCTTTTCTTTTTTTTCTCTCTCATTTTTTGTTTTTTTTGTTTTGTTTTTGTCGATGATTGGGTTCGCTTTATCTCTTTCTCTTTTCCCCGTCTTTTTTCTTTGCTTTTTTTTTTCTCTCTTGCTTTTTCGTTTCATTCATCCCTCTCTCTTTTCTTTTCCCCTCTTTCTCTCTCTATCATTTATATTTTCTAGTGTATTTTCATTCTTCTTTTCCTCTTTTTCCTCCCTCTCGTTGTTTCTCTTCTCTCTCTCTCATTCGTAATCTCTCTCCTTGTAATCTCTTTCTTCTACTCTCATTCTCTCTCTTTCTCTTTTCTACTTTTCTCTATCATCTTCTGTCTCTCTCGTCTCTCCCTCCGCGTCCCGTCTTCCCCTCTCGTCCTTCTCTCCCTCCCTCCCTCCCTCCTCCCTCTCTCTCTCTCTCTTCTCTCTCTCTCCCTCTCCCTACTCTCTCCCTCTCACCCACTTTTGCCTCGTCTAATACCGAAGATTTACCTTATGGGGAAGATTATAGGTCTTTGAGTTATGGGTATTTTCCCTCCCTTTTGACATGTTTATTACCTCATCGTTTTTTGTGTTATGAAAAAAGTTGTGATCTTTTGTTTTCCCTTTTTTCGTTTGTTGTTTATCATCACACTGTAATAAGTTTGTTTCTGCTTTGTGTCATGTGAGAAAGGAGAGTGAAAAAGTACGGGTTTTGGGTTGTGGAATAAGGCTTTTTCGTTATTTATTTATTTTTGTTTGTCACCTTTTCTTTGCCCTTCAGTTTATGTGTTATGAGGGTATTTTTTGTATATGTATGTGCGGATATATGTAAGTATATTCATGGTGTATTTTATAATACAACACACACATATATAACCATGCGTACGCACACACCACACACACACACACACACACACACACAACACACAACACAACACACACACGACACACACACACACACACATAAACAACACATATATATATATATACTATATATATATATATAATATATATATATATATATATATATATATATATTTATATATATATTATATATATGAACAAAGCGTTTGCATGTGTTTGCGTTTGACCTAGTTCTTGTGTGTGTGTGTTTAAGTGAGTGAGTGAGTTGTGTGTGTGTGTGTGTGTTGTGTGTGTGAGTGAACATGTGCGTGTGTGTCGATGCGTTAGTTGATATATATCTTTTTTAAAAATTCATCCCTCGATATAAACTATCCATTATGGCATACTGTATCAGGGCATTTTAATTCATCCCCTTGATTTATATTTGCTCTCTCTCTCTCTCTCTCTCTCTCTCTCACTCTTCTCTCTCTCTCTCTCTCTCTCTCTCTCTCTCTCTCTCTCTCTCTCTCTCTCTCTCTCCTCTCTTCCGTTCTCTCTCTCTCTCTCTCTCTGTTCATTCATTCGGGAACTCCATTATCTATATTTTCTTTTTTTGTTTCCTCTTTCTACTTTCTTCATCCTTCACTTTCTTCGTTTCCTATTCTCTTTTCTATCTCCTTATCTCTATCCTTTTTCCCTATTTTCCCCTCCTCTCTATCCCTTCTTCTTTCTCTTGCCACTTCTTCTTATTCCCCTTTTCCCCTCTTTTTCCTTCTTTCTCGCATTTTTCCTTTTTCTCCTTCCCTCCTTCTCCCTTGGTTCTTCATCCTTTTTCATTTGCCTCCTTTTCCTTTTCCCATTCTCCCTCTCTCCCTTTCTCTTTATCAATCCACTCTCTCTCCTTTTCCCTTTCTCATCCCCCTCTCGTATCTTATTCCCGTCTCTCCTTTCCCCTTTCTCACGCTCCCCTCGTCCCTCCATTTT
>NW_020872289.1:15000-16989 GCF_003789085.1 Penaeus vannamei
CCACATCTTTCCAGTGGGACCACCTCCAGTTTGTACTTCATCTATCAAGAGTGCTGCACCTGTCTGTTAGATTAACAACATAAATGATCTGAAAGTCAGATAAACAAATTATTTGATTAAAAGATTAAATTCACATTCATTTTACATGCAAACAAATAACAAAGTTGTTTGTTAGGTTTATCTCTGTAAAATTGATATATTTTGGGAGATCAAAGATGGCTACTACTAAATCTGACTTCTTTTTGTTATACATCGCAGAAATCAACATTGAAGGGTTAATTCAAATGTTTAAAAATCATTTTGTAAGACAATATTTCTTTATTACTTTACTATATGTTTTCCTGTACAAACAGTAAACTGACTTCAAAATAAAAATAATGTAGACATTATTTCACAGTACTTTGAACTGCTCTTCCTATACAATATTCTCATTTGAAAAATTATATATAGAAATTATATATAGATCTTGACCACACTTACCCTTTTGCCAATTTGCTGTAATCCCTGGAAAAACTCTGGAGATGCATGATTATCACCTCCCTCTGCTTGTATGGGCTCTACCAGTATAGCTGCAACTGGCTTGCCAGCAGCATTATATTTGTGAATAAGATCTTCTGTCTGGAATACAGATCTCAAATGAAACAAAAAATCTAGCTTAAAGTGAGTGTAAGTGGAATAATATTTATTCACAATATTTGATAAAAGCATATGCCATGAAATATATCATATACGGCTTATATCCTGTTTATAAAAAATTATAAATATTTTTTTTCTTCTTTATACTAAAACTTACTTCTTCCAGACATTTTGCATCTTCCTGCTGGTTCTCATGTACATAATCTTCCAAAGGATATTTGTACCGAGGGAATCTTGCCATTGGCCAATCCAAAGCAGGGATGTCAATCTTATGGATGGCTTTTGAACGGGTTGCTGAAAGACATCCCATGGTTCTGCCATGGAATGCACCTGTGAAACAAATTCATCTTACACAAAATGGCTTGTTAATTTTTTTAGAGAGTAAACAATGAATATTCAAATACAAAGAAGGATTAAACTGTACATAATATTGTTGAGTAATTTTCTTTTCTTTTGTCTTTTTATGGGGTATAATTTTTTTACATAGATTTGCACTGGTATAATCAAAGAAAATTTTTTTTTCTTCATAATTTGATGTTTTGGTTTGATAGGGGACCAATTAATATGTGGTTGGTTTTCTCTTTCAAAACCACTTATGTATGAAAAATATTACCTTACGTAATTATTGAGAAGGTGAGTTCAGTTTATCATAACTATGGTGAGATGAAGGTAATCAAATTACTGTTTTAACTTTTTGAGCAACAACAACTGTTTTGCCCTTCTCCACTTGACTTTATTACTGTTACCTCCTGATATCCTTTTCAATTTTGAGGTCTTGCTTTCACTTGGCAAGATCAGTCTTTTCATTGTCCAAAACACAACAATTGCATTTACTGTGTGGCAAGTGTTCACTTTCACAGAAAACATATTTTAGTGTTTCAAACTCTGACACTTGCCGTCTGTTGAAGCCTGTAATACAAAGAGAATACCTTTAAAGGTTAACAATTTCTTTTAATGTAATTCATAATATTTGATAATTACTCCACAATGAATGGATTGCAACAAATAGCTCTTATTCTGAAAAAGCAAAGTGAACCATCATTATATTCTAAGTAATATGAAAGATCATTTAAGTCATAGGTGACTGGAATATTAAAAGTAATATAAGCAAATATGTCAATTTTAATTAGAAATTTGTATTTCCATGAAATCTTTTGGTACATTTGGCTGATTAAAATTGATTATGATAAAATATGCTGTAAATCTGATTATCAAGACCAATCTTTTTAGACATAATGTGTAAACATTTTCCTTGAACACTATTAATAATAATGGATTAGAATCATAAAAGAATATTTTTTATTAAGGTGATGTGTCATGGAAAATACAAATGCTGATAACTGAAGCATAGAA
>NW_020872290.1:0-2500 GCF_003789085.1 Penaeus vannamei
GAGAAGAGAGAGAGAGAGAGAGAGAGAGAGGAGAGGAGGGAATAGAGGAAGAAGAGAGAGAGGAAAGGAGAGCGAGAGAAAAGGGAAGGAGGAGAGAAGAGAGAGAGAGAGAGAGAGAAGACCTGGAATTAAAGTGAAAACGAAAGCGGTGTATGACAGGAACGAAGAACCGAGGGAGGCCGGACTCGGCGACGTTGTCATTTCTCAAACATTTAGGAAAATCTCGTAAAGAATTTCACATGTGTACACAACACACACACACACACACACATTATATATATATGTGTGTGTGTGTATAATATATTATATTATATATATATATATATATATATATATATATATATATATATATATATATATAGATGAGAGAGAGAGAGAGAGAGAGAGAGAGAGAGAGAGAGAGAGAGAGAGAGAGGAATGGAGAAAGGGAGAGGCAGACAGGCCAGGAAACAGACAGAGAAAGAAAGAGAGATTGAGGCAGAGACGGATAAACAGACAGAGAAAGAATGATAAAAGAGAAATTGAAGGAACCAAACAGAGAGATAGACAGACAGGCAGAGACAGTGCGACAGACGGATAGAAAGAGAAATTGACAGAGACAGAAACAGAAAGAGAGATAGAAAAGGGACAGAGAGACAGAGACAGAGAGATAAACAGAATCAGAGAGAAAGCGAGAAAGACAGACAGAAGAAAAACAGAGACAGATAGTAGGAAAAAGGAACAGAGTAAGAGAGCGAGAGAGACAGAGAGAGAAACAGAAAGAGAAAGAAAAACAGAAAAAGAGAGAAAGCGAGACATACAGACAGAAGAGAAATAGAGACGGAGACAGAGAGAGAAAAGGAAACTGAGTAGAGAGCGAGACAGACGGAAAAAGAAAGAGACACAGGTCAAACTGAGAGAGAAAGAGACAGACAGACAGAAAGAGAAACAGAAACAGAGAGAGAGAAAGCGAGACAGACAGAAAGAGAAACAGAGAGAGAGAGAAAGCGAGACAGACAGACAGAAAGAGAAACAGAGACAGGGAAAGAGAAAGCGAGACAGACAGACAGAAAGAGAAACAGAGACAGAGAGAGAGAAAGCACAGACAGGCAGAAAGAGAGAGAGAGAGAGAAAGCGAAGACAGAACAGACAGAAAGAGAAACCAGAGAGAAGAGAAAAACAAGACAGACAGAAGACAGAATGAGAAACAAAGAGAGAGAACGAGACAGACAGAAAGAGAAACAAGAGACAGAGAGAGAGCAGACAGAATGAGAAACAAAGAGAGAGAACGCGAGACAGACAGAAAGAGAAAAACAAGAGACAGAGAGAGAGCAGACAGAATGAGAAACAAAGAAGAGAGAACGCGAACAGACAGAAAGAGAAAACAAGAGACAGAGAGAGAGCAGACAGAAAGAGAAACAGAAAGAGAGAGAACGCGAGACAGACAGAAAGAGAAACAAGAGACAGAGAGAGAGACAGAGAAACAGAGACTTGTGATGAATCTGTACGGTGACATCAGGCTGACAATAGCGTTTCCGCGACACCAACGGAGTGTGGATTCTGCAGGGACACATATGATCAAAACATTACGTTATGCTTCAACGAATTCATTGTATACCTTGCGTTTATAAAATCTGTTATCATTTCCACTGCCTTTCTCTCGAACGGCGAATAGACCTCTTTTACATGAGAGGGTTTTATGCGTGATACATGCTCAGCGCGAATTTGGGGGGAATAGATGATTTGATTTCAATACTCTATAAGGGATTCTTATTCTCGAAAGTTGGAGGTTTGAATAAGATGATCCGGGATAATTTTATGGCGTTCGATACGAAGTGGTTGTTCATCGATTTCTTTGGCAGATCTCTCGTCACTACACAAATAGCCCACTCGATTTAAGAGGAAAATGGTGTATTGTATCATGGAAGGTTACATCTGCGTGTGAAAGATATCATAATAACCTTATAACATGTATGGAAATATATCTCATGTTGATACGATATGCTGAGTATAATACATACGTTGATTATGATAACCAGCTATTGATTTTAAACCTTATAACATGTATGGAAATATATCCCATGTTGATACGATATTCTGAGTATAATACATACGTTGATTATAATAACCAGCTATTGATTTTAACCTTATAACATGTATGGAAATATATCCCATGTTGATACGATATTCTGAGTATAATACATACGTTGATTATAATAACCAGCTATTGATTTTAACCTTATAACATGTATGGAAATATGTCTCGTGTTGATACGATATGCTGAGTATAATACATACGTTGGTTATAATAACCAGCTATTGATTTTAACCATATACAGGTATGGATATATATCTCGATACGATATTCTGAGTATAATACATAGGTTGATTATAATAACCAGCTATTGATATTTACGATGATGAGATTTTATGAAACAAATTATCAAGATTTATATCAGTCTACACGAGGGAATGATTTATCTATTTATTAAAAACTCTCATGCCAAATAGATGTAAGTAA
>NW_020872290.1:5000-22500 GCF_003789085.1 Penaeus vannamei
GGGCGTGGTGGACAGCGAGGGGAATGCGATGCTTTTCTTGAGTGTGTGTGTGTGTCGTGTCTTTTGAGGGCGATTCGCCTCGGTGTGGCTCGGGTTCGGTTCTCTGTCGGGATGGATGGGGAGGGATGGAAGGGGCTGGAAGGGGAGGACGGGGCTGGGCAGGGGCTGGAAGGGGAAGAGGGGCTGGGCAGGGGCTGGGCAGGGATAGAAGGGGCTGGGAAAGGTAGTGGAAGGGCTGGAAGGGGAAAGAGGGGCTGGCAGGGGTTGGAAGGGGGAGGACGGGGGTAGGCAGGGGAAAGAAGGGGCTGGAAAGGTAGTGGAAGGGCTGGAAGGGGAGTGGAAGGGGCTGCTGGAAGGGGCTCGAAGGAGCTAAAAAGAGAGAGGAAGGGGATGGAAGGGGAGCGGAGGGGCGGCAAGGGGGACTACAAGAGGCTAACAGGGCTAATAGGTCCTAGCAGAAACAGCCAGGTCTTGACAGGGGCTGCAAGGGCTCGTAGGGGTCTGGCAGGGGGGGGGGGGGCTAGCAAGGGGGGAGCGCACAGGCAGGGCCCAGGATCAGGGTCAGGGGGATTTCAGGGCTGTGGCGCTGGTCGTGAGGCGTTCCTTGGGAGGGGAGGAGGGGAGGGAGGGGAAGGGGGGGGAAGGAGCTTTATTGATTTGTTAGGAGTTGTTGACTACCAAGGATATCCTCCCAGTCCCCCTCCCCCCTCCCCCCCTCCTCCCCCTCCTCCTCTTCCTCCTTCTCATCTTTCTCCGTATCCTTCTCTTTCTCCTTCTCCCTCGTTTCTCCTCTTTCCTCTTTCTCCTTCTTCTTCCTTCTTCTACTTCGTCTTTTTTTCTTCTTCATCTCTTCTTCTTCTCTCCTCTCCGCATCCTCCTCTTCATCTCCTTATTTTTCTTCTTTCTCCTTCTCTTCTTGCCATTTTCTTCTTCCTCCTCCTCCTCCTCGTCCTCTTCTTTTTCTTCTTCCTCCTCCTCCTCCTCTTCCTCCTCCTCTTCCTACCTCTCCTCCTCCTCTCCATCTTCATCCTCATCCTCATCCTCCTTCCCATTCTACTTCTCCTTTCCTCATCCTCCCTTCCTCGTTTTCTTCCTGCTCCTCTTCCTCCTCCACCTCATTCTCCTCCTCTTCTTCATTCCTTTCTCTTTTCTGTCTTCCTCCTTTCTCCCTTTCTCCTTTCCTCCTTCTATCCCTTTCTTCCCTCCTCCCTTTTTCCTTTTCCCTTTCTCCCTTCCTCCATTTTCCCTTCCTCCTTACCTGCCTTCTAAGTCTCCTCATCCTCCTGCTCTTCTCTCCTTCCTTCCTACCTTCCCCAATCTGTTTTTACAACTCTTCCTCCCTCCTCTCTCCTCTTATATCTCTTCTTCCTCCTGCTCCTCCTCCTTCTCTCCTCATTAATCTCCTCTTTCCCCTCCATCCTTCCCGCCTTCCACCCCCTCTTCCCTCCTTCTCCCTCTCCCCTCCCCTCCCTTCCCCTCCCTCCCTCCCTCCCCTCCCTCCCTACCTGCTTAACGTTCACCTACTCACCCACCTTCGCTCCCTCTCCCACCTGCTCTCTTCCTCCCCTCCCCCTCCCTCTGTGTTTATCTCCTTCCTACCCCTTCCCTCCCTTCCATCTCTCCTTCCCTCGCTCCCTCCTTAAACCTCCCTCTCTCTCTCTTCCCACCTACTTCCCTCCCATTCCCATACTCTCCCTCTCTCCCTTCCTCTCTCCTCCCACTTCCCCATCCCTCTCCCTCCCTCCCCCTCCCTTCCCTCTCTTTTCCTCCCCTCCTCCTCCTCCTCCTCCCCTTCCCTCTTCCCTCCCCACCTCCCCTTCCCTCTCTCCTCCCCATCCCCATCCCCTTCCCCTCCTCCCATCCCCCTCCCCTCACCACCCTCCCCCTCCCCCTCTCCCTCCCCTCTCCTCCCTCACCCACTCCCTTCCCTCTCTCTCCCTCCCCTCTCCCTCCTCTCTCTCCCCCTTCTCTCCCCACCCCTCCCCTTCCCCTCTCCCCCTCTCTCCCTCCCTCCCCCTTCCTCCCTTCCCTCTCCTCCCCCCCTCCCATCCCCTTCCCTCCTCTCCTCCCTCTCCACCTCCCTTTCTCTCCCTCCTCCTCCTCCCACTCCCTTCCTTTCCCCCCTCTCTTCCCCCTCCATCCCTTCCTCCCTCTCTCCCTCCCCCTCTCCTCACCCACCTCCCCCTTCCTCTCTCCTCCCTCTCACCCACCAACTCCCCTTCCCTCTCTCCCTCCCCTCTCCACCAACTCCCCTTCCCCTCTCCTCCCCCTCCCACTCCCTCCCAAAGCCCTCCATCACAGCGTAAACATGAAAAGTAACCAACAGCAACAGACCCAATCGGGAGCGGTGTCGTCTGCTAAGAGTACTATTATTCTCCTCTCTCTGTCTCAGTTCCTGCTTCTTCTTCCCAGCGGTTGTCATCGGTGAAAATATCGCTCTGTTGTTTCAGCGACTGTCGTCTCCTCCCTCGTTTTCTTTTCTCTCTTCTCTTCTTTCTTCCTTTCTTCGCTCCCTCGCTCTCTGCTTCCCTTTCCTTTCCTTCGTTCTCCTCCTCTCTTGCCTCCCTCCTTTTTTTCTCTTTTCTTCTCCTTCTCTTTCTTTCTTCCTCCTTCCTTCTCTCTTCCCCTTCCTTCCTTCTTTCCTCTCTTCCTTCCTCTCTTCCCTCTCCCTCCTCTCTCCTTCCTTCTCTCTCCTCCCTTCTTCCCTCCCCCTTCCTCCTTCCTCCTTTCTCCCTCCTTCCACCCTTCCGTCTTCTTTCCTTCTTCTCTCTTCTCCCTCCTTCTTTCCCTCCTCTTTCCTCCCCTCATGGAACCTCCCCCATTATCCCAATAAACACTACCCCCATTGTCTCCCATGAAACCCCATGGATCCCTCCCCCATTCTCCGCATGGATCCCTATATCCCCATGATGAACACCTACCATGGACCCCTTCCCCATAATCTCCCATGATCACCTACCATAATCTGATGAACACCTACCAATAATCTCCCATGATAACACCTACCATGGACCCCTTCCCCCATAATCTCCCATCACCTACCATGGACTCCTCCCATAATTCCCATGATGAACACCTCCATGGACCCCTTCCCCATATCTCCATGAGAACACCTAACCATGGACCTCCTCCCCTCATAATCTCCCATGATGAACACCTACCATGACCCTTCCCCATAATCTCCCATGATGAACACCTACCATGGACCCCTTCCCCCATAATCTCCCATGATGAACACCTACCATGGACCCCTTCCCCCATAATCTCCCATGATGAACACCTACCATGGACCCCTTCCCATAATCTCCCAGATGAAACCTACCATGGACTCCTCCCCCCCCCCCCGACTCCAATGAACGCTTCCCATGGACCCCTCTCCCATAGACTACCATGAACACCCCCTCATGGACTCCTTCCCCCATAATCTCCCATGAACACCCACCATGGACTCCCCCCATAGACTCCTCCCCCCCCCCAAATTTCCCATGATATTCTCTCCATTTTGTGACGTGATTGTAATAAATTGATTATTACAATCATCGTTAAACCTGAAGCTCGTGTTATAATCTGCAGGGAAATGCAAGCTTCGGGGGACCGTTTATAAAAGCTTAATCTCCTTCATGAACAATGATGATGGTGCGACGTGTTCAGCCATTTGGAAATTTAATTTATGAATTTTGGATAGATTTGATGCATATAATTTCCTGGACGCTTAAAAAAAGAGAGAGAGATTGGATGTTGTTATTGTTTTTGTTTTTTTGGAGTGAGGCATCAGTCCCGTAGTATATAATATATGTATGAACAAATTTTGATGGTAATTTTTATTGGAAAGATAAGTGTTTTCTTTGTTTATTTCTGTATTTTACGTGATATTAGGATAATCAACTGCAAGAAATGGGGTTTGAAGTCTTTGAAATACCTTTTATAAACACGTATTGCCAGCTCAGTGTGGATCAAGAGGCGAAGAGCAAGTTCCTCCGTTACCGAGTCTATTCCTGGCTGTCATCCGAGCGCCGCGAAGGACAAAGAAAATGAACGGCTGGGATAATTCAGTTTTTTCGAAGGCCGGCGTAAAATCTCTCTCGGGTTTGGTTTGGAAAATGTTTGGGTTTATTTCTTTGGCATTCAGGGATAAGAGTGCGCACCTTGGCGTTCGGTTGTTTCATGGAGAATATAGGTACGGAGGATTCTTTGCCGGGTAGTTTTTTCTTGGTGAGAATCTTGCTGATTTTGTTCTTCCTTTTCGCTCTTTTCCGGGTTTTTTTTTTTTTTCTTGTCTCTCTCTTTTCTGTTGCCTGTCTTTTTCATTACGCTCAGTGTCTCCTGCTCTCCCCGGGACTGATTCTATCCCGAGTACCTTCTCTTGCCTCCAGTGAAGAGTAAAAATGGAGGAGGCGCGTTTGGCACTCCCTGTGACCTTGGAATTCCACCCTACGTTACGCAAAGAAAAATGAAATTAAAAGAGATAAAATGCACCCTATGTTACGAAAAAATAATAATAGTTAAAAACAAAATACACCCCTGTGCTACAAAGAAACGAAATAAATTAATAAAATAAAAACAACCCACGTTGCGAAAGAAATTAAAATGAAAAAAAACATTAAAATCGGTTTAAATTTCTCTCTCCAACGCGACAAATCATCAAGCAAAATTTTGTCTCCGTCCCATTTCAAAGGGCTGCCTAAAGCGTATTCTAATTTCACCAGATAACATTCTCCTTCGATTACCTATAGGCTCGTAGCAACCCTCCCCGTCCCTTACAAAATGCTTATAATCCCGGCAACAGTAAAGCCTATGAAAGGGACTACTGGTCTAAAATATTCATCAAAATAGACTTTAAAATCTTACTCAGACTTTAACAACCGAGACTGCCAACTTACCGATTCTATTGAGCAAATTAATATACTACAGAGATAAATAATCAATTAGATGCTTGTTATTTTTTACAATCTAATTTAACTATAAGCATGGAAGTTAGAATAGCGTTATGGACAATGAACGTTACAACAAGGGAGCACAAGTATAAAATCTCTATGACTTGTGTACAAAGATGGAATGAAAAGCAGATATTTAGTCATTCCGGTTTTAGCGTCTAAAGAATATGTAATTTCCTGCTTACAGTGCGACGTCTAGTTCCATGAGTATTAGTGATGGGGATCCTGACAGGGATGGTGATCCTGATGGTGATGTGATGAAGATATTGAGATGTGATGAAAATGATGAAGATATTGATGATGATGAAATGGTGAAATATTATGATGTGATGAAAATGATGAAGATAATTGATGATGTGAAAATGAAGATATGGTGATTGATGAAAATGATGAAGATATTGATGATGATGGGAATGGTGAAGAACTGTGAGGATATGAGGAAGAGAAAGAGGTGGTAATAGTTTAAATAATACTAATAAAGAACAATAATAAAAGCTACCATAGTGGCGACTGTTGATGATGATATTAACCATAACAGTAATAATAACAATAATGGGATTAACAACGATAATGATAGGAACAATGCGATAAAAAATGATAATAATAACGATAATAAAATACACGATATACACCCCTGAAAAAAACTATACACGCTTATCCACTGAAGAACAAACGAGAGAAAAAAGACAACAAAAAAAAAGCGAAAACATAACAGTAGTAATGACAATAATGGGATTAACAACGATAATGATAGGAACAATACGATAAAAAAATGATAATAATACATAATAAAAATATACAATATACGCTTATCCACTGAAGAACAAACGAGAAAAAAACACAAAAAAAAAACATAACAGTAGTAATGACAATAATGGGATTAACAACGATGATGATAGGAATAATGCGATAAAAAATGATAATAATAACGATAATGAAATACACGATATACACCCTGAAAAAAAGCCCTATACACGGTTATCCACTGAAGAACAAACGAGAGAAAAAAGACCAAAAAAAACGAAAACATAACAGTAGTAATGACAATAATGGGATTAACAACGATAATGATAGGAACAATACGATAAAAAATGATAATAATAACGATAATGAAGTATACAATATACACGCTTATCCACTGAATAACAAACGAGAGAAAAAAGACAAAAAAAAAAGAAAAAAAAAACATAACAGTAGTAATGACAATAATGGGATTAACAACGATAATGATAGAAACAATACGATAAAAAAATATAAAATAACGATAATAAAATACACAATATACATGCTTATCCACTGAAGAACAAACGAGAGAAAAAAGACAAAAAAAAAAAAAAACATAACAGTAGTAATGACAATAATGGGATTAACAACGATAATGATAGGAACAATACGATAAAAAAATGATGATAATAACGATAATGAAGTATACAATATACACCCCTGAAAAAAAGCCCTATACATGCTTATCCACTGAAGAACAAACGAGAGAAAAAAGAACAAAAAACGAAAACATAACAGTAGTAATGACAATAATGGGATTAACAACGATAATGATAGGAACAATGCGATAAAAAATGATAATAATAACGATAATAAAATATACAATATACATGCTTATCCACTGAAGAACAAACGAGAGAAAAAAGAACAAAAAAAAACGAAAACATAACAGTAGTAATGACAATAATGGGATTAACAACGATAATGATAGGAACAATGCGATAAAAAATGATAATAATAACGATAATAAAATATACAAATATACATGCTTATCCACTGAAGAACAAACGAGAGAAAAAAGACAAAAAAAAAAAAAAAAAACATAACAGTAGTAATGACAATAATGGGATTAACAACGATAATGATAGGAATAATACGATAAAAAAATTATAATAATAACGATAATGAAGTATACACTGAATAACAAACGAGAAAAAAGACAAAAAAAAAAAAAAAAAAAAAAACAAAACATAACAGTAGTAATGACAATAATGGGATTAACAACGATAATGATAGGAATAATGCGATAAAAAATGATAATAATAACGATAATAAATATACAATATACATGCTTATCCACTGAATAACAAACGAGAGAAAAAAGACAACAAAAAAAAAACATAACAGTAGTAATGACAATAATGGGATTAACAACGATGATGATAGGAACAATGCGATAAAAAATGATAATAATAACGATAATAAAAATACAATATACCAACCTGAAAAAAAACCTATACATGGTTATCCACCAATGACAAAAAAGAGAAAAAAGACCAAAAAAAACGAAAACATAACAGTAGTAATGACAATAATGGGATTAACAACCGATGATGATAGGAACAATGCAATAAAAAATGATAATAATAACGATAATAAAATATACAAATACCACACTTATCCACTGAATAACAAACGAGAGAAAAAGACAACAACAAAAAACATAACAGTAGAAATGACAATAATGGGATATAAACAACGAATGATAGGAACAATGCGATAAAAAATGATAATAATAACGATAATAAAATACACAATATACACCCCTAAAAAAAAAAAACTATACACGCTTATCCACTGAAGAACAAACGAGAGAAAAAAGACAAACAACAAAAAAAAACGAAAACACTTGTATATATATGCCACATTTGTTTTAATCTGACGTGGCACCTTTGTATGTGCTTTTGTTCATTGTCAAGAGTTTCCCCTTAGTCCGTATGTGCTGTTAATTATCTTTGTACGAGAATAATTCTTTCTTTTTATAATGGAAAGCTGCATTTTGAACATCTGCCCGATATATGTATTTGCAGAAGTCGGAGTGGTGAAGTGTAGTTCATGAAGTGGTGGTGGTGGTGGTCGGTGAGGATGGATGGTGTTGGTGGTGGTGATGATGGTTGGCATGGATGGTGGTGATGATGACGATTATGGTGAGAGGAGGAGGCAGGAGGAGGAGGGTGGTGGTGGTGGATGATGATGATGATGATGATGATGGTGGAGATAAATGATGATGATGGTGTTGGTGGTGATCGATGATGATGAATGATGGGTGGAGATGATGAACTGATGGTGTTGGTGGTGATGATGATGGTGGTGGATGATGGTCGTGTTGATGATGAATGATTGTGGAGATGAATCGATGATGATGGTGGAGATAATGAGATGATGAAACGGTGAGGATGGTGATGGATGCATTATGGTGAGGATGAAAAGATGATACGGGGATGGTGACCATAGTGAAGAATGTGATGTTGATAGGTGATGACGAAATGAATTATTTTTTTAATAGCTGATTACCATCACCTCGAACAGTCGTTTTTGATACTAGACAGAGACTTTGAATATATAATGATTATGAAAAATAATAATAATAATACTGCTGATAATAGTAAAAAAAATACTGCTGATCAGTAGTAACAATAAATGACACAGTAATGATAATAAATAATAGCAGTAGTAGTAATACAAACGATAATAATAATCATGATAATGCTATGAATGACAATGATAACAGTAATAAAGATTATATCAACAATGATACTAATAGTGATAATGATAATAATAATAAGGATAATAACAATAACAATAATTATTACAATGATAGTAATAATTAGAGGTAAACCGGATATCCTACATTGGATATCGCATCCACTTTTGATCTTTGCATCAACATCCACATCTGTTATCCATAGCTATAAGGATAAATTTAATAATTAGGTGTTGTGCATGTTCGCTGCAGACAGATACAGAGAAAGAGAGAGAGAGATAATGTTAACATAATCTCTTTCTCTCTTTCTCTCTCTCTCTCTCTCTCTCCTTATCTCTCTGCTCTCTCTCTCTCTCTCTCTTCTCTCTCTATGCTCTCTCTCTCCTCTCTCTCTCTCTCTCCTCTCTCTCCTCTGCTCTCTCTCTCTCTCTCTCTCTCTCTCTCTCTCTCTCTCTCTCTCTCTCTCTCTCTCCCTCTCTCCCTCTCTCTCTCCCCTCTCTCCGCTCTCTCCCTCCCTCCCTTTCTCCCTCTTTGCCCTCTCTCTCCCCTCTCTCCCGCTCTCTCCTCTCTCCCTCCCTCCCCCTCCCTCCCTTGCCGTCCTCCCTCCTCCCTCCTCCTCCTTTCACTCTCCTTCTCCCTCACTCTCTCTAACAATGCAAACCGGGACACTATTAAGAGCCAGTATTCACATCATAATCTACAATATACTATACAAATTTGTGTGATAAATACACTGTTTTCAGAAAGAAAACATTATAAAGCATTGTGCAGAACATCGAAAACTGAAATTAATCATAAGCTCGGATTTATATTAATGTTTCCATAAAAATCACAG
Organism: Penaeus vannamei; assembly: GCF_003789085.1. Taxonomy (NCBI): domain Eukaryota; kingdom Metazoa; phylum Arthropoda; class Malacostraca; order Decapoda; family Penaeidae; genus Penaeus; species Penaeus vannamei. The sequence goes on from NW_020872290.1 coordinate 14,257, forward strand.
CAAGGTCTGAAAAGATGAAATTGTATGAATAGTTATAAATAACGAAAATGGCAAAATTGGCGCGTGAATTTTTAAGCAACGTGTATCATTTATCTTTCTGTAATATAGTTATTTACGTTGCAGGTCTGACATTTGTTGAAGCTAAATAGATCAGATAGAATGAATAGATAATGGGAGAATCATGGTGTACTTTTGTTAGTTAGCCTCTTCCAGTAACTAAGATTTCAGATCCTTGATTGATATAAATATCTGCATCCACAAATATTGATAATGATAATGATTGATAATAATATATAAAATGATAATATATATGTATATATATTATATATTTATATCTATCTATTTATCTATCTCTCTATCTCTATATCTATGTATGTGTATAATACATATACATACATGGTATACATTAACATATATGTATATACATGTATACGTATATATCCATGTATATATATGCGCGCGCGTATGTGTGTGTGTGCTTGTATGTATGTATATGGCTATATTTAAACATACATGTGTATATATGTATATATATATATATATATATATATATATATATATATATATATATATATATATAATATACATATATATATACATATATATATACATATATATAATATATATAATATATATATGTATATATATATATGTATATATATATTATACACGCACACACACACATATGTATATATATACAAATATATATACAAGTATATACACAGGAATGTATGTATATTTCTCTCTCTCTCTTCTCTCTCTTCTCTCTTCTCTCTTCTCTCTCTCTCTTCTCTCTCTCTCTCTCTCTTCTCTCTTCTCTCTTCTCTCTCTCTCTCTCTTCTCTCTTTCTCTCTTCCTCATCTCTTTCTCTCTCTCTCTCTCTCTTAATGAAACCCTAAAATACACATTCACCTAACCCCAATAACCTTCAAAACATCCACAATTACTTTTCGGATCCCTTATGAAATAATAATAATAAGAAGAAGAAAAAAACGCACCTAATTTGAAGGAAATGTTACGGAAAAAAAATGGCGGAGGAAAGTTTGGAAAAATTTGAACGTGTTATTTGCGAATTGTCAAACTCTTTTACGCTTCATCAGTTATATTGGTCGTCCTGATACTAAATTATGGACGCCTTCTATCACCAGTTAGTAATTCAGTAATATATAATGAGCATGGGCCAGATGATAGTGGTTTTGGAAATGTCAAAGGAAAATGCGAATGTTTTTATGCATTTATGAACGAAGTGTATTCTGGGAAGGAAATTGCATTATTCCGAAATATCCTCGGTAATAAGGTAAAAAGTTGATGTTGCACGTATAAGAAGCAAAAAACAACGAGAGAGAGAGAGAGAGAAAGAGAGAGAATGAGAGAGCGAGAGGAGAGAGAGAGAGAGAGAGAGAGAGAGAGAGAGAGACAGACTTTTGAATGGTTTGCTAAATTATTTGGTACTAGATACTCATTAAACGGGAAATACAGAACACTAAACTAAAAGATATTTTTCTGGATGGATAAACTAGACACTTTTTCCATTGAAGTCGCACGAAAGGTATGCTGACGATAAAGAAACTAAAATACAAACAGGAAAGTGATTCGAATCTTACATTTTCCTTTGAAGATAAATGTTTCCTTAATTTTTACGCATCTGCTTTGTTGAATTTTATATTCTGTTTAGCGTCAATGTAACTCTCCATAAGATCGTTGATTGGCCAGGAGTGAAATAGATGTGAAGTAAATTAATGATTTATATTAATGACGCCTGTTTTCATGGATGTAAATGTGCTTCGTCGCTGCTACAAGATGATCAAAGACGATACTTCAAAATAAAGGGACAATATTTCTAATTACCGATTAATATTGTAGATATTTATCTGCCATTTAGTTTGTATTGTAAAGTTTGGTGTCCTAAGAAAAATGAAGTTTTTTTTCTGAAATGAAGAAGTGAATAAATTCGTTGTGAAAAATAAAAAATAAAAAAAAAATATGACGAAGAGGCAAGTAATCCATAAGGTAACATCTAAATTACCCTTTCGTTTCCCGATTTCAGTTAGAAATATACCTTGTGTTTTGATTCGTTTTTATCTATGGTAATATCAACATGATCACTCCGATCGACACAACTTCGCTAAGGTTTTGAGAAAAATTAACTCAATCAGAGTGTGTTATGGAATTACCCTTATAGTAGTATACATTTAAAATACAGGTGCTGCTTTTGTCCGTGTGATCTCTCCTCACATTTGGCCGGTTTTTAAATATCAGAGGATTTTACCGTCTTACAAATCACTTTTGCGAACATTTTTCACATATTTCGACAACACGTGGCTGGGGGGGGGGGGGGGGGGGGGAAAACGAAAACAAAAAATAAAAAATGAAAATCGCACATCCAGCTGGGCCGCGTCGCCCTTGTGACTCAACCTCCTGAACTTCCATTCCCCTATTTTCTCTCTCATTTCCCTAATACCAACATTCGTAAACCAGCCGTTGTCCCGAACCGCCATTCCCCGATGCATATTAATGAAACAACGGCCTATCAATATCGGATATACTTAATCACTACGACAGGACAAAGTATTAGAGTCTGGCATTGCGTGTCTGTATAGAAGATAGATTTCAGCATTTAGCATATTTCAGTATATTTATCATTTTTAATTGTTGGCTGTTTGGCTGGTTTTGTTTTGTTGGTTTTCGGGATTTCACTTCTACAGGCCTACCGATTTTTCGATCATATTTGAAAAAAAACGTTAACGGTTATTTTATCGTCTCCTTCGACAGCTTTTAAATTCTAGTTTCTGAGAAATATCAGGAGGTTCTGGAACAATATGAAATGGCATTTATAGATACAATACAGTATCTATATATGACTGTATTATATATATTATATAATACAGTCATAGTAGTTACCATAATTTAGGATTGCAAAACTCTTGTCCATGTTAGTAAATTAGTGAATCTTTCTACATAGTGGACAAAGTGGAAATACTGTGATTCTATTAATTGACAGCCAAAGTTGGTGGATAGGGGAAGGAGGGGGGGGGGTCGAAGAGGAACAGACGTACCAAGAGGCGTACAAAAGCCACGCCACTGGATAAAGCGGCAAAAGTAGCCATTTCCTATCCGCTCCGACTTTGACCCCTGCACGCTGATGTCCAGTACACCAATACTCATTCACAACTGAGTCTACTGAGAGGGTGTCCGGCGTTCTACCAACACCCTTGATTGATAAGCAGGCGCTATACCAAGTCCCCTCCCCCCCCCCTTAAAAAAAAATAATAATAATAAATAATAATAATAATAATAAAGTCCGTTACTTATCAGCATAGGCCTTAAAAACTATATACTAATACAACAGGTTTTAAGCTTCCACCACTAAGTAAAACGACGACAGCGTACTGTGGTTAAGACTTGAGAGCGAGCTTGGTGTTTTCGTCAAAGATAATTCTAATTGTGAAATGCCTTTGATAACGACTTTCATTACCTTGGCTCATATTACGTATTTGCGCTCGAATTTTCCTGGAAGACGAGTCATGTTTTCTTTGATATTTTCTTCTTTTCTCATATTTCCTTATATCTATCTGCTGTTTTTTCTACTTTCTCTCTCTCTCTCTCTTTTCTCTCTCTCTCTCTCTTCTCTCTCTCTCTCTCTCTCTCTCTCTCTTCTCTCTCTCTCTCTCTCTCTCTCTCTCTCTCTCTATCTCTATCTATCTCTTCTCTCATCTCCCTCTCTCTCTCTCTCTCTCTCTCTCTCTCTCTCTCTCTCTCTCTCTCTCTCTCTCTCTCTCTCTCTCTCTCTCTCTCTCTCTCTCTCTCATCTCTGCTCCTTCTCTTCTCTCTCTCTCTCTCTCTCTCTCTCTCTCTCTCTCTCTCTCTCTCTCTCTCTCTCTCTCTCTCTCCTCTCTCTCTCTCTCTCTCTCTCTCTCTCTCTATCTATCTCTTCTATCTATCTCTTCTCTCTATCTCTCTCTCTTTCCTCTCTCTCTCTCTCTCTCTCCTCTCTCTCTCTCTCTCTCTCTCTCTCTCTCTCTCTCTCTCTCTCTCTCTCTCTCTCTCTATTCTCTTCTATCTCTCTCTATCTCTCTCTCTCCTCTCTCTCTCTCTCTCTCTCTCTCTCTCTCTCTCTCTCTCTCTCTCTCTCTCTCTCTCTCTCTCTCTCTCTCTCTCTCTCTCTCTCTCTCTCTCTCTCTCTTCTATTATTTCTGTGTATCGTTATCTCTCTTTTATTTGTCCCTCCTTCTCTCGCTTTGGCTCTTGCCTGTTCGCCGTATCTATTTCTCTCTTTTCTCTCTTCTCTTCTTTCCCTCCTCCCCCCCTCTCTCTCTCTCTCTCTCTCTCTCTCTCTCTCTCTCTCTCTCTCTCTCTCTCTCTCTCCTCCTCTCTCTCTCTCCTCTCTCTCTCTCTCTCTCTCCCCTCTCTCCCTCGCCCCTCATCTCTCTTCTATCTCCCTCTCCCTCTCCCTCTCCTCTCCCTCTCCCCTCCCCTCCCCTCCCTCCCTCCCTCCCTCCTTCCTGCCTATTGTAAAGTATTTTCAAGTTAAATTTTTGTTGAAGGATATTAAAGACTGTAATTTAAGTGATTCTATTTCTGATAGAGAATCTTTGAAAATAACTTTATATTCATAATAAATACAGGCCTGTTATGAAAGTAACCCAACTTGCATCCATATATTTTATAAGATTTTATAAGATTACTTTATCCAAGAGCAGATAATTGGTGTTACTTCTGTAAAATGAATGTCAACACCAGCATTACCTTTTTTTCTTTTTCCAGACTTTATATTCCAAATTACAATATTTTGTATTTTTTACATAGTACTTTCTTTAAAAATATATATTAATAGTATCTGTGACGCATTTTTCTGCTTTTAACTTTTTGATTATTACTCTAGAATAATAATTTTAGCTTGGCATGGCATATTGGTTTAGAAAGGGTAAATCAGCAACTGAAAGAGAGGCATCTTTTTTATCTCTTTACCATTGTCCTTTAATTAATCAATCAAGTCCTTTTTAAATACTCAACTCCGATAAAAAATATATAAGAAAAATGTGTTAAGGATATCTAGTTGTTGATCCATACAATGTATTTTCAATAGTTATTTCTCCCAAGGTCAGTTGTCTGGTGATCCTATTTATTGCCATGTGAATTTATATCATTTAAAAGAAGTCTGATATTACTAAATGACAGTTATGTGCTTAAATCCAATGGAAATACTGATGTTCCTTTCCTGTTTCACTCTCTCACATGTATGCAGACTCACTATCACTAACCTGTATTTCTGAGAACGACCTCTCTCCACAACTTTTTTTTTTGGTGTTCTTGTACCATACCTATCTTTAAATCAAAAAATTAAAATTATGATGTTTTGAGGATCGCTGTAAAAATTACTCATTTGAGATATTCAAATCATAAATCTGCTAACTCTACATCTGACTTCTATTAATAACTTTAAATATTTTGTAAAGCAGGTTAAGATCTCTCTATGATTGATATACTTAACTGTAATTTTACCTATTAAAAAGCTACTTAGAAGACTATTTCTTACTTCAAAAAGGACCATGTTTATGATAGTTCTCTGTCATGACAGTATAGCAAGCCTAACAGGTTTATAAGTAATAAAGCTATATACCACATCAGTCACAAAATGGGAGAGGATTATTTTAGAGACATCCGTAGTAGTACATTTCTTTTACCATCTGTGGTGTTCACATCAGTTGCAAATGAAAGGGGGAGCAACATGCTTTATGTCTTAATCTATATATTCTTATTTGTCTTTGTCAAACTTTTCAGTTAATGTGAGTTGTATTCACTCCGTAAAACTGGCAGTCATACTGTGTAAATTTGGTAGTGAGGATATAATAAAAAACAGGCGTCAAACGATATACCTTTAAAAATTATTTCACATAAAAAATCGCACTTTCTGAAAAGAGCTTGAAATATACAGAAGACATTCACTGTCTGTACAATATAAACAGTTAAACATCTTTTGTCAATTTTATGGTTCTCCTGATAACTATACAAATATTCATCTGTACTGATCTTTGCTATTCAAAAGTTACTGATCCAATTAATTTAACTTTTTTGACCGCAAGGAAATATTCAGACCCTAAAATATCATGTTTCTATAAATAATGTTAAGTAGAAACAACCTGTGACTCTGTTTCCCATTAACAGGCAGTCATGATAGTGTATCTGATGGTACAAAGCAAAAATTGTACAGGAAGATGTAAGAAAAAATATATATGCATATACTTCATGCAAAGTCCACTTTCAATGTCATTTGAGAATCACCAAAATAAGACACATTGGCAGCAGTGAAGAAAAACTTTCCATTTTCTATTTCTGAGTACAGTTGGCCCATCACTTCACAAGCATGACATTACAAAACTTCATTACCTGCATGCTTGGCCTATTTATCAGAAAATAATGAGAAATCAAATGATCCAGTCACTATATATATATAAAAAATGCTGCAAAGTATGAATGAAATACAAAAAACATTAAAAATATTGAATACCAAATAACTGTAAAAAAAAAAACTAGGGAAATTTTCTATAAAAGTTAAATATGCACGATACTTAGCAAGTACAAAAAACATTTTCAAAAAACAGATTACAGCGTTAAATATCTTTCTTCACTCTTATGTGAGTGGTGCCAAGTCACTGTTAAGATACTGTCTTGTTTCCTTGTCTTTTAATGCATCAATATATTACATACATTTGCACATATGTACTGTACTTAGAATATGTAGTTATTTTCATCAATTTAAAATATCTATGGAGTGTGTTGTCAACTGTTATAAGTTGGTTCTTATTTAACTTCACATAGTAGCCTTGGAATGATACCATGGCTGTAAGGTAGCCTCAGAGCAACATCCGCAACAAGCATTTGGAAAGTTTTAGCAGGGTTTTGGAACAACACTTGTCAATGTTATGGGCCAACTGTAATTTTAATCTTAAAACAACAGTAAAATTTCTCTCAAAGAACATCTAAAAAAAAAACATAGTTTGACTAAAAGTGATTTATAAATGCAGCAACAAAACACCTTATTAAACTATTATGTTCTACATATTCAAATCTCAAAAGAAAAATGCATCAGATACATGCAATGACCCCTGTGGCTTATACATAATAATTCTTGCTATACACTTTGTATCCAATAGTTATTCAAGTACAAAACAACTTTGATATATGTATTACAAAATTCTTTTTCCCTCTTTTTCTATAAAAGTGAGCTGGAAATAGTGAAAACGTATGCTTGCACTTTGTCACAGGATCCAATAATTGAGCATTTCTATACAGTGTGAAATTTAAGACTTGTGGTGCTGCATAAATACCTATTCATTTCTGTAAGTGTACTCCTGTAACTTTAAAATAAAATTTGCATATCAACATTAAAAAAACTGGGACTCTTTGCATTGGGACAAATAAAAACAGTAAATTAGAATATTTAGCAGTAAAAATAACCATCAAATATTGATGAAATGTATGAAAGACAATAGAAAGTACTACAATCAGGCTGCTAAAATTCATCACACAATAAGACAGCTAACTGTAATACTTCCTATAGCTAATATTTATTTACTTCTCTGTCATTAGATGCCTCTATCAGAAGAAACTAAAGCTGTGAACCAAAATGTCCTTTGCCACACAGGCTTTAAGCAGATACAGTCTCAACCATTGATTTCTTAACAATTTCCCCTAAGTTCTCAGCAGATTCAGTTGGATCTGCCTGGCTGTTCATGACAGTGTCCTTGCTTGTGCTGCCAAGGTGACTGGAGTCAAAGTTGAGCACTGACGAGGCTGTGCTCATTGGGTGGGTTGGCAGGAGCTGCTCTGGCCTGGAAGCTGAAACAACTGTGCTATGTGATGCATCCGACACTGAGCTATCCACTTTGTAGCTTCCTTCCACAACGGCAGAGCAACTACTCACGGCCGCTCCTGTTGCATAATCTGCACACACCTCTTTGGTTGGTCCAACTAAAGATGTGGCTGGAACGTATCTGCTGCTCTTGTCTGAAGATGTAGAAGAGGAAGAAATTGCCTCAAAGTTTGGCTGAAAATCACTGCACTCGTTCACACCAGTCTTAAACAAGTTTTGTGCAGACGATGCTCCATGTTCATGGTATGGACTAAATACTGTAGCGGCTGAGTTGTCATTCATCCCAGGCACACAGAAGTTGTTTTGAGAATAAGAGCAATTGACTGGAGCGGGGGCAACGGCACCAGAGTACGGAAAAGAACTAGACACCA
>NW_020872290.1:37500-57500 GCF_003789085.1 Penaeus vannamei
GTGCAGTATAACCATTAGCCACTCATCAATCATTGAAGCTAATGCTGAAGGGAGCACATGGTCAAATCCTCCATTCCTTTCCATTCACAAGGGTCCTCTAACTCATTTCAAGAGATTTAATTAATCTACCCAAACCACACCTTCCTAGGTCATCCAAGCTAACCGCTGCTGCGTGGTGCAGCAGTCAGCTTGTTGGTCTAGCAATCTTGCTGACCTGCATTCAATCCCACGCACGACCAGTGGATGGTAACCCAGGCCATCCCTTGAACACAGGGGGAGCTTTGGAAGCAAAATAAGACAGACAGTATGTCACAGCAAAGAACATCCATTGTAACAAATGGAATTAAAACTAAATCTTCAAATCTCAAAAAAAAAAAAATCTTCACCCAAGTTTGTCACTAGAGAGACAATCTGATGGGCAGGATCATGGGTCATTACTGGCAGCACTGGATCGTGCAAGTAACAGGTTCTATGCCAGTTTCACACCACTAGGGTCAGCAGATTCAGATAGGATGGCAACATCATCAGGAAAGTCAAGGTTGGTGACCTTAATATTGCTCTGTGTTGCTCCACAATGACTGCATGGAAGCCCTATCCATTATCCACTTCCTGCAAGTGTTGAAGTGTTGGTGCAAGACCACAGCTCTACATCACTCCTGAATTCACATGGAAGGGGCTAGACCAAGCCACACAATACTTTACAGCACTTACCAATGTACTGGCTTGCTATTAGGTCAATAATCTTTGTCAGATTTCCACAAAGTCTCAGGATCTCCCAGTGATTTGAAATGCACCAAGTCATACACCATGAGATTGATATAGGCCGCACGCAACTCACAACTGTGAATTCATAACAGTGCTTCATAATAATCTGAAGCGCAATAATATAGTTTCTTGTGGACATGCCAGAATTAAATCTAGATTGCTCCACTCTCTAGGGCCTCAGCAGGTGGCTTCTTATATGCCTCAGAAGGATATGTAGTATAAGCATCTATTTCTGCTAACTACCGGCTCATTTCTCTTTAATCATTCATTAAAATTTACTAAAAGAAAGGTCCATAGTGCAGTCAAAAGGTATCTTTCAAGCAATAGTAGTGGTATAAAAATTACAGACTAGTAACCAGTAATACAGTGTTGTTGGCATGCACTGACAGTTTCCCCATTTGTGCCTAGTTTGTTCATTACGTAAAGCTCAATAATGGACAGCTAACAGCTTGTAGCTGCACCTTATAACAACAAATTTGAAAAATTGAATATTTTTCTCCACTATTGGTGCCTGTATCTAATAGTGACACCAAACAAATGATGTAATTCCTATAAAAGAAAGATGAGCTTATTCCAACAAGATAATGGCTCGATGTCACACCATCACACAATTCGGTCTACCACAGCCACTGCATGATTTCGTGTCATCTGTGTTCTAATCATACCCAGGCCCAAACACTAGGTGACATGTATCTGTTACAAGTGGGGTCAAGCCTGCTTGACACTATGTGCACTGAACAGTTGTTTTGTTTCGCCATGGCTGTCATCACTGAGGACCTAAAGCCGCTCAAAAGAAGGCTCAATGCTTAAATTATCTATGTTACAGCCAGTGCCAGAGTAAATGTGTTTTCTGCACTTTTGACTACAGCTGCTGACTGTATGCAATCCCCAGTGGGTGGCTCAGGGAAATCCCATAATGAATGGGTTAAAGAGCTCTGCCATTTGTCATTCATATCATTTAGTAATATTTTAAAATAGAACTATTATTTTTTCACAGCATTATTACCTGGTCTGAATGAAAAAGGTATACTTTACAAATATAATAAATAAAATATACACAAAACTATGCTGATATTGGTAAAGGATACTCAACAAGTTTGTCATTTTTGTTTTGAATACAATTAACTCTTGAGACTCTGACTTTCATATTTTCTGAGCTCAAATATCTGGCATTTTGAAATTAGAAAAACTTTTTCCACAAATAATTCTTGGTGCAAGAGGGCCTTTTCATACACTAATAACAAAAAAATAATAATTCTTCTATTATTTCTGTAACAACAAAATGCAATAATGAGAAAAGATAAGTGCTAGGAGATGATGGATGGATGGATGGATGGATGGATGGATGGATGGATGGATGGATGGATGGATGGATGGATGGATGGATGGATGGATGGATGGATGGATGGATGGATGGATGGATGGATGGATGGATGGATGGATGGATAGATAGATGGATAGATAGATGGATGGATGGATGGAAAGCAGATGACAGGAACACATATTCAAATATATAAACTTTAACATAAAAATATTAATCAAAGCTAAACATAAATAATGTAAGGACATTTCTCAAATATATTAATCTATATAATCATTAAACTGTATAACTTCAATGCTTTACTTCTATTGAAGCCCCTATTTTCACTTCGCAACCTAAAAGGCGAGATGAATTTCCAAACACCGTGATTATAGGCCACTGATATATTAGAGTAATCAAACGGCCATCACTTTGTCATCGAACTTCACATGGTCGTACAAACACAATAAAATGACTAATGAGAATGTGACTTTCAATATCATCAGCGTGACTAGCGTTATTACAAATACTTCGGCTAGGACACATTCCTATCGAAGCTACAATTCAATGACACTTAATTCCTTTAGTCAGTTCATAACACAACCATAGACATGATCATATTGGTCATTTCCATTACTGTTATTGCAAGTTTATCATTTTCATTACCATATGGAGATCAGAAAATTAAAAAATCACATTTCTTTAATATCACTAAAATATAGCAAGTGTGGGCCTGTGTATGTGTGCATACACTTTTGTGTATGTGGTGAGAGTGTATGTGCACAAGTGTATGTGTGTGTACACTCTTGTATATGTGGTGAGAGGGTATGAGTATGAGTACATGTGCACAAGTGTGTGTGTGTGCTCATGTGTACGAGCACGTGTATGTGCAAAGGTGAAGTGAGTGAGTGAGTAGTGAGTGAGTGAGTGAGTGAGTGAGTGAGTGAGTGAGTGAGTGAGTGAGTGAGTGAGTGAGTGAGTGTGAGAGTGTGAGTGAGTGAGTGTATGTGTGTGATGTGAGTGTGAGTGTGGTGTGAGTGAGTGTGAGTGTGAGTGTGAGTGTGAGTGTGAGTGTGAGTGTGTGTGTGTGTGTGTGTGTGTGTGGTGTGTGTGTGTGTGTGTGTGTGTGTGTGTGTGTGTGTGTGTGTGTGTGTGTGTGTGTGTGTGTGTGTGTGTGTGTGTGCATGTGTGTGCATGTGTGTGCTTGTGTGTTTGTGTGTGCTTGTGTGTGCTTGTGTGTGTGTGCATGTGTGTGCATGTGTGTGTGCATGTGTGTGTGTGTGTGTGCGTGTGTGTGTGTGCGAGTTCGAGTGTGAGTATGCATATGTGCACGTTACATGTACATTTGTGCATGGATGTGTTTAGTGCATATGCATGTATTGCATATGAGTGCTGCACATGATGTTGCATTGGCATGTGCATCACAAGTGCATGTCTGTGTGCCTATGTGTGTGTGTCTGTATGTGTACCTACATTTGAGATTATAAAAGTGTGCTTACATGTCTGCACATATCTCTGCACATATGCCAGTGTATATATGCATAAGTGCATTAGAATAACTTTATTCTTCGCCTATATACACATTAGTTAAAGCATAATGATGTAGATTAAAAAAAGTTTCAGAGTACAGGTACATCTGTTCAAAATTACTTTTAAAAAATATGATTCAGGTATGATGCTGGTTATTCACTTATCCCTTAAAATATGCTTTCATGCATCACATTCCTCCCGAACTGATTTCAAAGTTGATTAATTTTCAACGCTTAATATGACAGTCTCTTAAGCAGATGCCATCTGAATTAATCCACAGTCAGATATTCTCAATACAGGTGAATATATCATATAACAGACCAGAGAGCATACCTCAGGTACATCAAATCTTGTCTTACTATAAATACATTATATAGGAGTCCTCTACACACTGACTATGCATGCAAATTATTTTACAGAACATATAATGTTTACAGACAGCAAGTTGCCAATATACTGATATTTGGCTGGGTTACTGAAGAGTTACAGTCTTGGTCTGAATTCAAATAAAGTTAGTAAGTTCTATATCTATCATCATCACTGTAGTGTAATAATGACACATCCTTCTTTTTCAAGGTCCCATTCCAGTCTAAAAAAATATATTAGCAAACCAAATGTATCTCTTTTCCTCATAAATTTCTATCAAAAAGTTTTAAGTCTAGAGTACTTATTAAAATATTCAATATATCTACTCTGAAGAAAGCATTCAACTTTTCAACAACTACAACAACAAACATAAAATGGTCAAAGAGACCTGCATCACAGGTTTTGTGTAATACTCTAAAATTGTCACAGAAAATTACATTAGTGGAATTATACAGACAAACTGCAGTTAAATCACGAAAAATGTTGAGGAAATGTCTATATTTCCTACAATAGAAAGACCTCAAAAAATAATATTCAACAGGTAAATTTAAGTGAATAAATAAATAATGCACGTAAAAAATAATCAAAAAAAGACAAACAGAAAGGTGTGAGAGACAGAGATGTATGGGTGTATACTCAAGTGTGTTTAAATCTGTCTGAAGAGCTAAATATAATGCATCAACACAGCCACCTTAAGATACAGCACAATTACTAAGCATTCCAAACCGACCACGTGAATGGGAGTTTACCTCAACAGAAGAGTTGAACTTGTGCAGCTCTGTGACAGACAATCCGGTTGGCTCTCTTGCACCCTCAAAGAATGGCAGGTTTCCACTGGGCAGCCCACTCCCGCTACTAAAGCCATTTGGAGTTGCTGCGGTAGCCAGCCACTTAGCCCGCTGCTGCTGCTGTTGCCATTGTTGCTGCTGTGGTTGCTGCTGCTGCTGCTGTGGCTGAGCCTGCTGTTGTTGCTGCGATGGCTGTGGCTGCTGCTGCTGGCGTTTTTCTATCTCTAGACGCATGAGCGTGTGAATGAAGTGTGTTCGCACGCGTATTGGATTGAACTCTATCCTCCCATATGAATTGCCACAACCCTCACGAGAACATCCACAGGGGAAGTTGTGACGATCAACCTGCAAGTTAAAGATAAAAAAAATTGTTGAGGTATGTACTGACACTAAGGCTATTTCGTAGGTTCTGCTAGTGAACCTTAGAACTAAGTCATTATGAAAATTAAAGAAGTTTCTTAGGCAACACAACTAAAAGCACCATTTTTTCTATCAACAACTAAAAGTAAAATAACAAGAAAATATCAAGAATGACAAAGAAAAATCTTAGATATTATTAACATATCAAATAGTCTCGCTAATGAATGTCTCATTTCATTATACATGTCCTATATATGTTTTATCTTTCCCCATTTTCACTCATTTATGCAAGGGGTAACTTTTCCATACATTTCTTTCCCTATATTCATATCCACATCCCTATCCACTGAGTGAGGAAGAATTACCCCATTAAATAACATAAAATTTAATTTGCAAAAGAATTCAATGAAACATTTTATTGACTTTGTAAGAATATTTGATTACTCTTTGTACCTAGCAGCCAGAGCTAACTTAAAACATTTCTACATAAAGGCATAAATCACATAACTTATGTAAAACAAAAAATCCATTAACCCCTACAATCCAGATGACGTGACCATCACATCATGAAAAACTCTGCCTTGAGTTAATGCCTGCATTTTGAGCCAAATGATGGCAGTGAAGTATCCGGAATCCAATGGGTTAAGTTTGTGGGTATCTCATGATATAGCAATAACCAGATGAAAATTGATGTAATCTGAATAAAAGTATCTTTCAAATATATTTTACTCTTGTTAATGTCTGATGTTTTGGCAAAAAAAGATCTATAATGCTGCATCGTTCTGCAGACTGATTAAGACGTCTGTATTAGACTAGCAGCACAATTTTGTTTTCTAAGATGTCTACAACAGTTGGCAATTGAACATTGGCAAAATTCTAACACAATCAGGAGTCCAGTACCTAACAATGTTTCACCTACCTTATTTCAGGATTACCAGCAAATAAAATAATACCAAGATTCCACAGTACACACCTGGCACTTGATGCCAGCCTGTGCACACTGACAGGTGTCTGGATCACAGTAGACCTTGCACTGGCAACCACACAATTCCCTTGACACACGGATGTCCTTGCATTCCTCCTTCTCCACTCCTTCTATATGACGGATGCCAGCTTGACGAAGCAGTGCTCGGCGTTGACGGATTGGCAGAGGCTGTGGGTAAAAGTCAGTGACTTGTAAATATATCAATGTGTTAAATCTAATACTATGGGATATGTGTCACAGGACTCATAAAAGAAGATCTAATATCTATGCTGCCATCCTTAAAGTGTAATCTTTCCTTCTGCAAAAAAAAGTTTGTTAAAGGCAGGAGATTCCCACCATAGAATCTAACAGAACTGTTTAACTGTAGTTTAACTAAAGAAAATGCAGAAAATTCATTACACAAGAATATGAACTTTAATTCAATTTAAAAAGAGAGAGGAGAGGAGAGAGGAGGAGGAGGAGGAGAGGAGGGAGGAGGAGGAGGAGGAGGAGGAGGAGGAGGAGGAGGAGGAGGAGGAGGAGGAGGAGGAGGAGGTGGAGGGAGGAAGGAGGGAGGAGGAGGAGGAAGGAGGAGGAGGAGGTGGAGGAGGTGGAGGACGAGAGAGAGAGGAGGAGGAGGAAAGGAGGAGGAGGGAGGGGAGGGGAGGAGGAGGAGGAGGAGGAGGAGGAGAGGAGGAGGAGAGAGGAGGAGGAGGAGAGGAGGAGGAGGAGGAGGAGGAGGGAGGAGGAGGAGGAGGAGGAGGAGGAGAGGGAGAGGAGGAGGAGGAGGAGGAGGAGGAGGAGGGAGGAGGAGGAGGGAGGAGGAGGGGAGGGAGGAGGAGGAGAGGAGGAGGAGAGGAGAGGAGGAGAGGAGAGGAGGAGGAGGAGAGAGGAGGAGAGAGAGAGGGAGAAGGAGGAGAAGAGAAGGAAGGAGAAGGAAAGGGGGAAGGGAGAAGGAGGAGGAGAGAGGAGGGGAGGAGTGAGAGGAGGAGGAGCAGGAGGAGAAGAGGAGGAAGAGGAGAGGAGGAGAGGAGGGAGGAGGAGGAAGCAGGAGGAGGAGGGAGAGAGGAGGAGGAAGGAGGAGAGAAGGAAGAAGAGAAGAAGAAGAAGAAGAAGAGAGAAGAAGAGAAGAAGAAGAAGAAGAAGAAGAAGAGAAGAAGAAGAAGAAGGAGAAGGAGGGAAAGAAGAGAGAAGGGAGAGGAGAAGGAGAAGGAGAAGGAGAAGGAGAAGAAAGGAGAAGGAGAAGGAGAAGGAGAAGGAGAAGGAGAAAGGAGAAGGAGAAGGAGAAGAGAGAAGGGAGAAGGAGAGGAGAAGAGAGAAGGAAGAGGAGAAGGAGAAGAGAGAGAAGGAGAAGAAGAAGAAGAAGAAGAAGAAGAGAAGAAGAAGAAGAAGAGAAGAGAGAAGAGAAGAAGGAGAAGGAGAAGGAAGAAGGAGGAGAAGAAGGGAAGGGAAGGGAAGGGGAAGGGGAAGGAAGGAAGGGGAGAAGGGGAAGGGAAGGAGAAGGGAAGGGAAGGGAGGGAGGAAGGAGAAGGAGAAGGAGAAGGGAGGAGAAGAGAAGGAGAAGGAGAAGGAGAAGGAGGGAAGGAGAAGGAGAAGGAGAAGGAGAAGGGAGAAGGAGAAGGAGAAGGAGAAGGAGAAGGAGAAGGAGAAGGAGAAGAGAAGGAGAAGAAGGAAGAAGGGAGAAGAGGAGAAGAAGGAGAAGAAGGAGAAGAAGGAGAAGGAGAAAGGAGAAGGAGAAGGAGAAGAAGGAGGAAGAAGGAGAAGGAGAAGGAGAAGAAGAGGAGAAGAAGGAGAAGAAGGAGAAGAAGAAGGAGAAGAAGGGGAGAAGAAAGGAGAAGGAAGGAGAAGAAGGAGAAGAAGAGAAGGAGAAGAAGGAGAAGGAGGAGATGAGGGAAGAGAAGGAGAAGAAGGAGAAGGAGAAGGAGAAGAAGGAGAAGGAGGAGAAGGAGAAGGAGAAGGAGAAGGAGAAGGAGAAGAGAAGGAGAAAGAAGGAGAAGGAGATGGCAGATGGAGAAGATGGGAGATGGAGATGGAAGGAGAAGGGAGATGGAGAAGGAGAAGGAGAAGAAGGAGAAGAAGAAGAAGGAGGAGGAGAAGGAAAGGAGAAGGAAAGGAGAGAGAGGAGAAGGGAGAAGGAGAAGAAAAAGGAGGGAAGGAGAAGAGAAGAAAAGGAGAAGGAGAAGGAGAAGGAGAAGGCAGGAGAAGGAGAAGAAGAAGAAGAAGGAGAAAGAAAAGAGAGAAGGAGAACAAAAGGAGAAGTGAGAAAGAAGGAGAAGGGAGAAGGAGAAGAAAAAGAAGAGAAGGAGAAGGAGAAGGAGAAAGAGGAGGAGAAGAGTAGAGGAAGTAGGAAGGAGAAGGAAAGAGAAGAGAAGGAGCGAGAGGAGAAGAGGAGAGGAGGGGAAGGAGCAAGGAGGAGGAAGGAAGGAGGAGGAGGAGGAAGAGAAGGAGGAGAGGAGGAAGGAGGAGGAGGAGGAGGAGGAAGAGGAGGAGGAGGCGAGGAGGAAAGAAAGTAGACGGAAAGGAGGAGAGGAGAGGAGGAGGAGGAGGAGGAGGAGGAGGAGGCAGGAGGAGGAGGAAGAGAAGAGGAGGAGGGAGAGAGAGAGAGAGGAGAGGGAAGAGGGAGAGGGAGAGGGAGAGGAGAGGGAGAGAAGGGAGAGGAAGAGGAAGAGAAGGAGGAAGAGGGAAAGAGGACTAGGAGAGGAAGAGGACTAGGGAGAGGGAGAGGAGAGAGGAGGAGGAAGGGAAGAGGAAGAGGCAAGAGGAAGAGAAGAGGAAGAGGAAGAGGAGAAGAGAGGGAAGAGAAGAGAAGAGAAAGAGAAGAGAGAGAAAGAGGAAAGAGAAAGAGGAAGAGACAGAGGAGTGAGAGTTAATGTGAGCAGGGTGAGAGAGAAGACAGAAATAAGCACACAAATTTGAATAACTAGATATCAGAAATCCAGACAGCACCTATGGCATTGCTAAACACGAAAAGAACAATTATAACAAAAGAATGAATCGAAGTAATTTTCATATTTCAACAGCACCTAACAAAGCTCGTCAAAGATAGATATTTATTATTATTCTTTTATATATCAACCACCTCTCCAAAGTAAAAATTGAAAGATGAATAAATAAACAAAATAAACAAAACTGAGTTACAGATATAGCATTATACCTGAACACCCATCAGGTACTCTTCTTTTATTCAAAATGAAACACAATTTTCCAAAAGCCTCTCAACAGCCAAAGGTGAATTGCTTTTACCAATCCCAAAAGATCAGCAGATAACCTGCCACATTTTCATCTGCAAGCTCCATACCTGAAGGAAATAGTAAGAATCAGCATCCAGCTCTGAGTCTGAAAGATCACTGGCCTCCTCACTATTTTCTTCGCTGTCTTCTGAGCTGCTGCCCCGGCTGCTGCTGTCTCCACGCTCCTGTTATTGTATAGTTAATAATGACTGTTCAATTTTGTTTCATATCTTGTATGCTGCAAGTTGTTCATGTATAAACTAATGAACTTCTTTTATAATTCATGACATAATTTGAAAAACACATATTAATACACACTATAAACAAACGCAACGATTCTTGTCTCTTTTGCATAATTGAAAAAAAAATCAGACCTATCCATTGCATGTAAACTATTTTTCTTTCCACTCAATTTACACCAAACAGAATGTTTTCAGCACTATTAGTCTTCTGCCACAGAACCCACATCTGTCTGTACATACATTACTGTAACATGAATTCCTATGCCAACCTGATCTCAACCTGATCTCTTTTACCTTATTCCTTCTACCCTATTCCTCATTATTCAGAAAAGAAGTTTTATCATAGCAATAATTGTTAACCCAATGCCACCAGCAAATTGTGATGTCCCCATTACTATTGTTTGTGAAATGCATCTACACACAGATGACTCCGTGACTACAAGTGCCCAGCCATCAATAGTCTATGTGACCTAACCTAATTTCCCAATTTCTTGAGTTTTTGGATTTCTTTTCTAATCTTATCAATATCGATGCTGTTGTTATAATCGGTGACATCCTAATTAGTCCAGTATTATTGATAATACTAATAGAAATATGAAATAAAATAAATTATCTCTGAAAATCAAGAAAAAGGGTAAGCAGGATGATAGGCATGATTAGTAACTGACTCCTTGGTGACTAAGCTTCTGTGGAACCATCTATGTGTAAATACAATTAATAAACTTAACTCACTGTGGGCATGGCAGTTACATAAATGACATTTCTGGCAGCACTGGGTTAATTATGTTATATAAAAGATAATGGCAATATTAACAATAAAAGGATACCAGTATTAGAAATGAAAACCAATTTCCTAAACATTCAAGACATGAGGTACAGAGGAGGTCAGGTAGGCCTAGTATTACCCTTCTGTGACTAAGAATTTGTGAAGCCACCTATGCATAACAAAACAAAAAACAAAACTACAGCAGACAGTGGATGTACTCTTTGCTAGAAAAAAAAAAATGTGCCGTGAGATTTTGACCAATATTTTTGTATTTCTAAATAAATGAATTTAGAACTCAAAAACCTACACCTTAATTTGTTCTGAAATGCAATGTTATTACACACTTAGAATCCCTATTACTTCACAAGATATCATCTAGGCAAGTTAATCTTCTCAAACAACACTCCATAAAAATAATTAACACCTCCAGAATTCCCAAGTATATTGGATACAACTGTAAAACAAATTATATTCTGTATCTGTTGTTGATAAAAATAAATGCGTTATCTGAATCTGAATATCTACTGCTATCCCTCAAGCTAGCGTTCTTTCCCTTCTTTGATGTATGAAGATGCTAAACGCAGTGTCACAAGCTGTTGGATCCGTCAGAGCTTGCACATGGAACAAAATTCTGGTGTTAAGCTTACTAAGGTGCTGACTTTCCTAGAGTGTATCTTGTAGGTCTGAAACTCATCCACAAAACTCGCTTGCCTCCTCTTTGTGTTATTATTAGCTCTTACTCTGCATACAGGTCTATATTTGACATTTGTTGTGCTGTATTAACCCACAAATGCGGGTATATTTTGAAGCCGAAAATAATATTTTCGAGGCAGCTACAAAATCAGCGCATGGGGTCGGCCCGGAATCTATCCGCACATTGGCCACAGCCCGCGACTTATTCGAAGCATGAGCTCCAATCCAACGTCACACAGGCAGGACGCCTGGCAAAGTTTATTTTTCCGGGTGTCTAATATATGGGACACCCGTCATAAATGGGTTAAGATGGTAATAGCCTGTTTTTGCTGAGCAGTCTACAACTCCATGCAATAACAGTAAGTAACAATATGTTACCAGTATTATAATCATATAATTTCATCTTATCAAATTTTTCATTGAACACCCTGCAGCACCAGTCAAGGTAGGCAAAAGTAAGTTACTGCACATGGAAAGTGTCCTGTCTAGACCCAGTGCTCTTCCAGGTAAGGCTCACAGAGGGTACATTCCACCCTCATTTACTGGTGGAAATAATGCAAGAGCTTCATCCTAAAGGCCAGCTGAGTCTAATCTTCCTTGAAGAGCTTTGTGCAATCACAACAAGACATTCTCATCATCTACCACTCGACAACAATATCTCACGACGACATGTTACTGTCACTATAGCCCTTAGCCAAATAGTTCCATGACATGACATTTACAACACCCGGATCCATCAGAATAAATGTAACTAATTTGTAGTTAAGCAAAACTGTAATAAAAAAAATCTGACTTCTGTTTCATTCATATGAGAACGAGTAACAGGGCAGGATATTTATGGTGCCCAATATGTGCATACCTGTGCATGTGTGCATCAATTATTATTATTACTAAATGTCTGACCAATTATTACTAAATGTCTGACTGCATGATCTTTGTCACCATTAATTCAAAAAGAAAAAAAAAAAAAAAGTCATTAAGTATCAACAGAATATACAAATTAAGATTTTGTATTTCTGTTGGTACTAAAGATTTGTATTTTTTTCTTTTAGTACAATTTTGTATAATATACAGCAACAATAATTTGGGTTACTACTAAATTTCTCTGTAAATCCCCAGAAAAAGATATTTACAATACAAAACCAAAGATTTTCTTTAATAAAAATCATGACTAACGTACACCATTTTTACCTTATGAAACAATGACATACATTGGAATATTACGGGTAGTATGACTGATTTCCTGAAGTGCAATTTTTCTTTCTTATTTTCCTTATCTCAAAACTTAAGATCAAAACTGTTGTAAAAATGGTACAGCAAGAGAAAAATCAAATCAAAAGATTAATTTTGCTGTTCTCTGCGTCAGTTCTAGCAACTGTATAATCTTTCTCACACAAACTTGGTTAATGCACGCAAAAAAAAAAAGTGTTATCTAATATATACTTTCATTCAAAAACTATTACTCCCTGGTCACTGACCCTTGCTGATCGTTGCTGTCGTAACCTCAGGAGATATTCCCGATGTGCCCGCCTCTGTTCGACGGCATGTTCGGCAAGGGTAAACTGCCTTATGTGGGAGTGTCGACGTGACATCCCTAGCGTAGACCCTCCTTGTGATGGGACACAGGTAAAGCCTTGGGACCGAGGGAAATAGAACACTGTCACACCCTCAAACTGTATGCCCCGCTTGCACTTTGGAGGAGAGACATCTGGAATAAAGAGTGAAAACATTAGCACCCTAATGTTAAACAATCATGAATATACAAATGCCTATATATGCACCTCATCTCCTTCCCAGATTCAGGCTATTTTCAGAACATTCACTCAGAATACACCTAAATTATGCCTGATGCTGTATATATTAGTTACCCCTCTCAATGGTAGGGTTCCAAAGAAAGCAGTAGCCCTACAATAAGAGGGGTAACTAACACAATTCTGCTGCCTGCAGTATTCATTGAAAAAGTCTGCAAAAGCAACAAAATACATTCTAAAACATAAACTAGAATCTGCCTACCATTTGTATGAAGATATGCCCCAGCATAGATGGTTAAAACACCATCCACATCTTATCTAAAGAAATCTCTCATGTTCTACTAAACTCATTGTCAAAACAATGTTTTAATGTGAACCACCAAAATATAAACAATAGGTTTATACTGGCTAACAATAGCAGAGGTACGCTATGACTGCTAACACTCTCTACGTAAGTTTTTCATACAAAAAACAAAACTAAAATATCTTACTGCCCTGGACTATGAGTTGTCCAAATCACTGAGCTCAGTCACCACCTGTGCACAGAGGCGTAGTACACATTGCACCACCATAACCATGGGACAAAACACTTCAGCTGATTGAACTCTTTAAAATTAGGAGCAATGCACTGATTCATACTGCATATTCACACCTGCACTGCTCTGCTATGAAGTTCACATCACTACAGTCAAAAGTGTATTACTGAACACTTTTCTTGCTCAAAAGCTTTAAAGCTATGAAGGAAGCACTGATTTGAGCTATTCTTAGGCCTATATGTACAAGTGATTTACATGAGTTTTGGAATGTAATTCACAACAAAAATAAGGGTTTACAGTACATCTAAAAAAAATACTTACAATGACACAAAGTGGTTTCAATTTAAACCAAAGTACCAACACATAAATTAATGAGTGTTCTTATAAATAAGAAACTTTTTGTAAAATGAGCTGGACATTCAAATAGAGAAAAAAAATCTGTATATCTGCATCTTTAGTTTTCCCTTCTCTCAATCTAACTCTTCACCTTTTACAGTTAAATCTATCAACCTTTCTCTTTTTCTCTCTCCTCAATGAGTACATCTCTCTTACTGTCATAACCTGCTTCTGTATCTGTCAGTTTCCTTCCTGCTATCCTATTTTTTCTTTTACAAATCTCTCTATCTATTACCTTAATTCTATTAACTTACTTCTATCATTTCATTATAAAGTTTCCTTTCCCCACAATACTTGCCTTACTTCCATCAACCTAATTCAAATACTACACTGTACTAAGTTGATGCAGCTGCAACCAATTCCTATCACTCTAAATATCACACTATTTTCCTACATGGATAAAAAATAAATAAAACAAATAAGGAAAATGCATTCCTCTGCCCACATCCTTTCTGGTGTCACAAGTCACCGATTCTGGCTACTTCACTTTTAACCCTTTGTGAACAGGTCCCACAACACTATACATCCACCAGCCACCACCTCAGACCCACTCTCATCTAATCTCATAACACTCAATGTACATCCACCAGCTATCACATATCCATTCTCATCCAACAGCAAAACACTATACATACATCCACCATCCATCACCTCAAACCCACTCTCATCTAATCTCATAACCAGCCATTACCTCATATCCATTCTCATCCAGCAGCACAACACTATACTGTACGTACATCCACCAGCCATCCCCTGATACCCATTCCTATCTAATGCCATATGGTTAACTTTAATAAATGATAAGATCTCCTATATACTTTCCCTGGTGATCTTTTATTATTACTAACTATTTCTTGAGGCAATACATAATTTCTTAAAACTTGGTTTTATCGCAATGATTTTTTATGTAAAGATACAAAAAAAAGTAAAACTTCAGTTTTGGACAGACAATAGCTAGACTGAGAATATCAAAAAACTTCTAAATCCTAAAACATAAAAGAAAGAAGCAAATCTACCACTCAAACAATTGACTAACCAATACAAATCTCATCTATTTAATTAGAGAGCTAATAACCATCTAATGAACAATGCAAAAATAAAATGTTACAAAAATTGCAAAATACAACGGATACTTTTTTTCATAAATTCAATAAACATTCTGTCTTCATAAGAAACAAACACAAAAGCATCAACAATCTTGGTGATGAAACAAACTTGTAACAAGGACTCTTGAAAAATCCTTGACTTGTTAATTCAAGAAAATTTCGATGACTTCATATTTTCATTCTAATTCCTTGCATATCAAAAACTTCAAACAACAGCACCAAAACATTTGTTTAAACTTGCTCATTCCCTCACTCCCACTCCCACTCCCACTCCCACTGCCACTGCCACTGCCACTGCCACTCCTCACTCTCCACTGCCACTGCCACTCCCACTCCACTCACTCTCATTCACTCCCCACTCCCACTCTCACTCACTCTCCACTCCCACTCCACTCACTCCCACTCCCACTCTCACTCACTCCCACTCTCACTCACTCCCACTCTCACTCACTCCCACTCTCACTCACTCCCACTCTCACTCACTCCCACTCTCACTCACTCCCACTCCACTCACTCCCACTCTCACTCACTCCACTACTCACTACTCCACTCACTCCCACTCTCACTCACTCCCACTCCCACTCACTCCCACTCCACTCTCACTCACTCCCACTCTCACTCACTCCCACTCTCACTCCACTCTCACTCACTCCCACTCTCACTGACACTCCCACTCCACACTCCCACTCCACTCACTCCCACTCTCACTGGTCTCGACTCTCACTCTCACTCCCATTCTCTCTCACTTGAACCAGACACACCACTCCCAACCTGTTTCCCTTATAGCTCTGAAATGTTTACATGAAAAACTGGAAATACTACCCAGCCGTCTCACAAATTGTTCAGAATGTTTGAGGATGCTGCAAAATGGTTTTTCATTTCCCATTGTTAAAATATACAGAAGACCTGTCTCAAGACTAAAAATATTGTACGTTTATCATACCCTTTCATCTTCTCCAGAATCCGAACTACTGATGAAAGAACAAAAATAATACTGCCTACTCTAAAAAAGTTCCTGCAATGCACTATTAAGAATCTGCTAACCTGCACAATGCTGAAAATGTTTGTTTGTTTTTTCTATGTTAGGCAATCAAGATGATATTTGAAATATAACTGATTAATCATCAAACAAAATTTTCAATAATGTTTACTCTACCTTCAGGTTCCTCACTGGCCTTCCTCTTCAAGTTACTTCTTCTGCACAGCTGATCTGCAGAACCATTGAATACTGGATTTCTGGGGACATTGAACTCTTCATCCATGAGATAATCCCAATTCTGCTGAGTGTGACACGTCCCATCCTGATGCAGGCAGTCGTTCCCCCCCTGACAGCCGTCCACTTGTTCTTGGTCTTCGCTGTAACAGGACTCTCCCGCCTCCGAGTCTGTATCTCTGTTGATATCCAGATCCACAGCCATGCCTTCACCGACTAGTTCCTTTGGGCCATCAAAATCACTCTGGCAAACATGCATTGTATTTGCTTCATTACCTTTCACAATGAGTGGCACTTCTTTTAATTTTACATTGTCACTATCACTTACACTGACCTCAATCTCATTTGCAACATTCTCTTTTGCATCGCTCTTGCTATCTGTAGCCTTGTCCTGAAGATTAACGGTCACATTCACACTATTCTCACTGGGTCCTACATCCTCATTCACCTTTAAGTCAACACTGCCATGTGCATCTCCTCTCTCACTGTTGTCTTCTTCCTTAACAATTTCTTTGTTGTTGTCCTTGTCCTCTTTGCATAGTACCTCACTAGCATGATTTACTTTGTTTGTACCTAAATCACTAAGAATATTTTTCTCCTCCTCTTTCCCCTGATTCTCTTGTACAATCAGTTGTTCATCTTCTTTTGGCAGACTTACACTACCATTCAAGCAAAGTGCACTGTCAACATGATTGTCTACTATCTTGTCCTTTACTTCACTCTGAGGGTTGCACACTGGGTCTGAAGCACCAGCCTGGCTCTTCACAAAAGCCGCCTTACTGGGGTCATTCTCTCTAGTAAGCGTTTCGTTCTGGTCGCTACTGTCACTGTCCTTGTCATCTGAGTGTTCACTGTTCTCCTTTTCACCTTTCTCTGGCGAGGAGAAGACGGTGTTTCCCATACCACTGTCACAGCTAAGGCAACTATTTACGTCCGAACAGCATGGCTTCTCCACTTCACATGAGGAGTCTTCCCTCGCCTCAGAGAGGTCATCCACATCCGCTCTTCCGTTCTCTGGGCTTCTACTGGTCTCTTGCTCCGACATAGTAAACAACTGTGGACAAAAGAAAAGGTATTAAGATTATGCATACCCAAAAATACTCAAATTACTATCTATGACAAGAAAAAAATCTTTAGAACTACACAGCTCTGTAGGGTAATAATGCTAATTCCTTTCCAAAGACCCAGAGTTAAGGTTAGGTCTATCGATATACATAAAACCTAGTTTATATCAAACAAGAATGTCAGTCACTAAAGTAATGAAAAACACTTCCTAGAACTCATCTTAACCCATCAGTACCAGGTACATGTACTGTCCACTGTAGCATTGTTTTGTGAATTTTGTTTACACACAGATGGCTCCACAAATGCTTAGTCACCAAGGAGTCAATTAGGAGGACCTACGTGGGATCATCTAATTTTCCCATTCCTTGAATTTCGGGGATATCTTTTCTAGTACTGTTAATATGGACACTGTAATTATCATTCTTAACATCATGATTCTCATAATGTTATCAACAATACTTACCAGCAATAGAAAAATGAAAGAATCTTTCCAAAAATCAAGAAAAAGGGTAAACAGGTGAAATAGGTACAACTAGTAATTAACTTCCAGGTGACTAAGCACTTGTGAAACCATCTCTGAAAAAAAATACACAACTAAATAAATCAAAATTACAGTAGGCATGGCACACATCTACATGCCATCTTAACTATGGATTAACAGTAAAATTACAACTGTATTCACCAAAACATGTATATAAGAAGAAAGTAAACAATACACAAAATCAACATATATACATCATGGACAAAGACATTCTAATGCTTTTTTTCCTCAATAGAATTGTTGAGGCAAATTGTAAATAATAAAGTTACAGAATTCAAAAGAAAAGATTTTCAAAAATCAAACATTCATTATTTCCTGATACCTTTCATCATCAGTTTGGATTCATTCCCTGTTTCACGAGAAATTACCTGGCCACTTGAAAATTTAATTTTTTGGACTTTTAATTCCTGTTTACCCTTTATGTATCAAAAACAGTAATGAGGCTTATATTGATTTATACCAATTTTCCTGACATAACTACTTTACTATCATTACTAACATAAAATATGGATACTATAAATCATTGTGAGTATGTGTTTTTTTTAAGAATTACCATTACTGTATATATTTACACAAATAAAATCATGCTGACATCCTGGCTATGCAGAAAATCAACACAAAAATGCCAAATATGTGTTCACCTTCCTAAAGCCAAAGGGAGGCTGAGCTATCTCTTACTTTATTTACAACATCACTTGAATTAAGGCTATATTAAGTGTTGTTCATTCAAGACAAATACATGAAAATATTATCCACATCAGTGGATGTTTTCATGCTACTGTAAGTCAGACCTCCAGGTTGATATGACTGCATTACAGGGAAAATTATTAACATTGGACATCAGTACTGAAATACAGTGCTGTCAGAGGGTTCCACGCCTAAAGGCCCTATTATACTCGCACTTTTTCTGTCAATTTTTTATTTTCCATATGAACTTCCCTATCACACTGGCAGAGAGAGCCACCTTCCCCAAGTAAACAAATATAAGGCTCATGTAAAGAAAAAACCTGGGTCCTTGGAATCATAGCTGCCTATTACATTAATTTCAATATCGTCATGTAAACAAAACAATATCCGCTGAGGATAGGTTACATTTAAACAAACTTCCTTCATTTTACTTATCAATAAACTCTAACTTAGACAGAAATTAGTCAAAAAAAATATACACTGCAGTCTTAGTCTTGGAGGCTTTGCACAAGCCTGCGATATATAGAAGGCCTCAAATTCACGTGAATCAGCAAAAATTGACAGAAAATGTGATAGTGTGCTTGGTCCTTCTTTTCTTCATATTTCTTGTCATTCAGCTAAAATGGTTTATAGAACCTTCAGAAAACATCATATTGGTGATGCTCTGAATGTTTATCTTCAAACTTATAATAACAATTGTAAACATTCAGAAAATGTCACACAATGGATTCATGATGATTGATATAAGCTCCATGAATTAAGGACTCAAACAACAACCAACAAGGTTCTAAGACTTATCATAAATTAAGGAACCAAGCTCTATTTTGCCAGAGGTAATCCTCTTTTTGAGAGCAGAGGCTACGGCAATCACACTGCCCTTCAACACAGATCGCAATAGGTCTTAAATAAAACACAACTAATTTTTTAAAGTATTAACACACTGAGGTAAGGCAAACTGAAGCTAGCCATCAGTACCAGAAATAACCTGCAGACACGAAAGGCAACGCTCACAGCCTTACTCCACTTGGTGATGGAGTTTCAGCTCTATCTTGCCATAATGAAGTTAATTTTTGCCAGGGGGTGTTGGGGGCGGAACCCCAAATAAACCCTTCTCTCGGGCAGTACCCAAAGGGCACTCCCAGTCACAGCAATTTAGAATGTTCATCAGATTTTGTGACATGGAGTTGAGACTTAGCCTATGGTGAATGTGCCCGTAGTGTAAAGAATTACCGCACAGCTAATATTACAGATATGTTATATTTAATTAGGAAACAAATAATTTTTGGGTGATTTCTTGTGTACCATGAGACTGAATAATCAGGAACAATTACTAGTAGAAATTCAAATTGTTGGCCATCCATCACAATATCATAGCAAGTTTCAAGCACATTTGCAAACAAAACAGCCAAATTATTGCAAGAAAAATTCCTATTTTGAAAACCAATACTTTCATCTAAACATTTGACCAAATATCAAATGTACACTTCCCTGTGTAGTCAAAACTTTGTAGAACATCAATCCTAAATCTAATTCAGTAATAACGACCATTTCCATGACAGATTGTAAACAAACACAAAGAAATCTTTATAATATATAAAAAAAGGACAAAAAAACAAATAATGGAAGACCTACTGGCAAATGAAAGAACCCTCTCGGTTTCCCTAATCTTCATCAACGGACCTGTCCCCTCGACTCCCCTGC
>NW_020872290.1:62500-67500 GCF_003789085.1 Penaeus vannamei
ATACCAAGGGAATCCAGTGGGTAGTGGAGGCAAACTCGGCTGAAAATATGTGAAACTATATTCGACAAGGCATGAATGATCACCGTGGAATGTGGAGAGCGCTCATGCACATGCCTCTGTCCATGTGAGTGTGTGTGTGTGTGTGAGAGAGGAGAGAGAGGGAGAGAGAAAGAGAGAGAAGAGAGAGATAATGAAGGGAGAGAGGGGAGGGGAGAGAGAGAGAAGAGAGAGACAGACAGACAGAGACAGAGAGAGAAAGAGAAGAAGAGAAAGAAAAGAGAAGCGAGAGAGAGAGAGAGGAGAGAGAAGAGAGAGAGAGAGAGAGAGGAAGAGAGAGAGAGAGAGAGAGAGAGAGAGAGAGAGAGAGAGAGAGAGAGAGAGAGAAGAGAGAGGAAAGATAGAGAGAGAGACAGATAGAGAGAGAGACAGAGAGAGAAAGAGAAAGAGAGAGACAGAACTGGTAGAACTGATAGACAGACAGATTAAACAGATAGGACAGCTAGATAAACCAGACGAGAGCAGAATACAGAATGACCGCAAGAGGAGAGAAAGAGAAAGCGGAGAAACAAACTCGCCCAAAGAGAGGGAAAAACCCGTCTGTACGATACCTCTATTTCCTTTCTCTCTCTCTCTCTCTCTATTCTATCTCTCTCTCTCTCTATCATCTCTCTCTCTCTCTCTCTCTCTCTCTCTCTCTCTCTTCTCTCTCTCCTCTCTCTCTCTCTCTTCTCTCTCTCTCTCTCTCTCTCTCTCTCTCTATCTTCTCTATCTCTCTCTCTCTCTCTATCTATCTATCTATCTATCTGTCTGTCTGTCTATATATCTATCTGTCTTCTCTCTCTCTCTATCTATCTCCTATCTCTCTCTTTATCTCTCTGTCTCTGCCTCTACCTCTCCCTCTCCCTCTCATTCTCTTCCTTCGTTTGCCTTCTCACCATTTCCCTCACAACCACAGTTTTTTTCTTTCTTTTTCTTTTTTATCCCCTTATTTTTCTCCCTCCTCTTTCTTCTGAATTCGGGGCCTGCTGCGCGCCCCAACTCCGAAAGCAGGGAGTTGAGGGCTTAGAAAGGTCAAGAGGTCAAAACAATGGTCAACGGCCGGGAGTGGCCCTCTCCCCTTCTCCCCTTCCCTCCCTTCCTCCCTTCCTCCACCCCCTCCCCTTTTTCCTCGGCCCTCTCACTCCTCTCCAAGAATGGCCTTTCTCTCTGCCTTGTCTCCCTCTTCCCTGGGTTCTTCTCGGTCGGCGATTCTCCCTTAAATCAGCCCCTTTTTCTGTCTCTCCCTGATTTGTTTCTCGGGTTTAAGGGACGTCTTTATCGCCCTACTTCACGGGGACTTGCTCTTCTAACCTTCTCTTCTCCCTGGACTTTCTCCTTTCCCTCTCCTTTTCCCTTCTCTCGGCCCTTTCCTTTTTCTCCCTCCCTTCCTGTTCCCTCCCTTCCTCCTCCCTTCCCGTGGTCCTTTCCTTGCTCCTTCTCCTCCCTTCGGCCCTTTCCCTTTCTCCCTCCTCCCTCCTTCCCCTTCACCTCCCTTTGGCATTTCCCTTTCTTCCCCCTCCTCCCGGCCCTTCCCCTTTCTCCCCCTCCCTTTCCCCCTCCTATCCCCTTCCCTCCTTCTGGACTTCTCTCTTCCTCCCTCCCCCCTTCCCTTCCCTTTCTCCTCCTTCCCTCTCACTCCCTTTCCACTCTCCCCCCCCCCCGGCCTTCCCTTTCTTCCCCCCCCCTCTCCCCCTCCTATCTCCCTTCTCCCCCTTCTGGCCCTTCTCTCTTTCCTCCCTCCCTTCCCCCCATCCCCCTCCCTCCCTCCCTACCCTTGCCCTCTTCCCTCGTAACAATAACGATCATGATAATAGTGATGATGATGATGTTGATATATGATGATAAGGATAATAACAATAATAAATGAATAATGATAATAATAACAGTAATAATGATGATAATAATATAACTATGATAATAACAAAAAAGGGTGATAACGATGATGATGATAATGATAATAGGATGATGATGATAATATAATAAATAATAATAATAATAATAATAATAATAATAATAATAATAATAATAATAAAATAATAATAATAATAATAATAATAATAGCAATAATAATAATATGATATAATAAATAATAATAAATAATAATTACAATAATAATGTTAATGACAATGATAATAATAGTAACAGTAATAATAAAACAATATATGATAATACCAATAATATAATAATAATATAATAATAATAATAATAATAATAATAATAATAATAATAATAATAATAAAATAATAATATATAATAATAATAATAATTAATATAATAATAAAATAATGGTAATAAATAATAATAATAATTAATAATAATAATAATAATAATAAATAATAATAATAATAAATAAAATAAATAAATGATAAATAATGATATAAATAATGGAATATAATAATAATAATAAGAATAATAATAATAAAATAATAATATAACAATAATAATAAAATAATAATAATGATAATAATTAAATAATAAAAAAATAAAAATAATAATAATAAATAATAATAAAATGATGATAATAATAGTAACAATAATGATAATGATAGCAATAACGATAATAACAAGACTAAAAGATATAATAATGATACTACTAATAATAACAAAATTCCTGCCACGCCATTTCCCTCTTGTGCAGCAGAGTCGAGCGTTCAGCCACAGCCGCGTGCAGCCGCGGTGCAGCAGGGACTCCCATCAGCCACGTTATGGCCAGATTACCCCCGAAGTGCAGCTGCATTCAAGGCCAATGCCGGATGATAAGCTGAGGTGCGGGCGTGAGATACGTACAAAATGCCCTGAGGAGAAGCTTTTGGTCAAGGTCAGTGTGGGAGCGGGCAAGGGAGGCGGCGAGGAATTGGGTCATATGGAGAATCATTGGGGTGAGAATGACCTCATCATGCATAGGAGGTTTTAGTCAGTGGGGAAGCGCTTCTGGGGGGAGGAGGGGGGGATACTTCTGGAAGATATTTGAAAATTATTATTTTGTTCTTAACATTCTGATCAGGTAATAATAATAACTTTTTCTTTCGGGAAAGTTATTGTTCTAATGACAATCATGATATATCATTGTCATAATTACAATTTTACTCTTTTTTTGATCGCTTTATAAATAGTTTCTTTCATTATCATCATCCTCTTTATCAATCATTATCACCCTAATCATTATCACCATTCTTTCCATTATCAACTTTATCATCGTGACCACCATATTTATCATCATTAACATCCTTATCACCTTATCATCCTCACGTGTTTTTTGCTATTATCTTTCGCAAATTCTGACGCTCTTTTTTATCTATCATTATAATTATCATTATATTCATATTACATATATATTTATTTATTATTTATTTCTGACAGCTGAGCGTAGAAGTACCGCTGCTTTTCCTTGTTCTTACTGTGTGTTTTTATAGTTTCTTTTGGCAACTATTTTCATTGTTGTTGTTGTTGTTGTTGTTGTTGGTAGTCGTGGTGGTGTTGTCATTGCATTTGCTGTCGTTGTTATCATTATCATTGTCATTATCATTATCGTTATCGTAATCATTATTGTTGTTATTTTGTTGTTGTTGTTATTACTACTATAAAAGAAATAATAATGATAATGTTGTTGTTATATTACAATTATCATTATAGTTGTTATTATTATTGTTACTAAATTATCATTATTACCAGTATAATCGTTATTATTATTATGCCCATTATTAATACTGCTATCATCATCATCCTTATTATTACTGTTACCATTATCATCTCATTATTACTAATATTATTATATTTATCATTATTATTGCTAGTATTATTATCCTTATCATTATTATTATTATTATTGTTATCAGCATTATCATTATTATTATTATTATTACTTTTATTTTTTTAATTATCATTATTGTTATTATTATTATTATTATTAATTATTATTATTATTATTATTATTATTATTATTATATTATTATTATTATTATTATTATTATTATTATTATTATTATTTTATTATTATTATTATTATTATTATGTTGTTATTGTTATTATTATTATATTATTATTATTTATTATTATTATTTATTATTATTATTATTATTATTTTATTATTATTATTATTATTTATTCATTATTATTATTATTAATTGTTATTATTATTATTATTATTTTACTATAATTATATTATTATCTTTAATTATATTATTATTAATATTACATTATTATTATTATTATTCTATTATTATTACTGTTATTATCATTATCATTATTGTTATTGTTATTATTATCATAATTATTATTATTATCATTATCATCATCATTATTATTATTATTATCTTACCAATATCATTATCAATTATTAATATATCATTATTGATTTTCATTATCATTATTATCATATATCATTATTATCATATATTATTATTATTATATTAATTATTATCATTATCATATATTACATTATTATATATTATTATCATTATTATCATCATTATTATTATTAATAATAATAATATTATTATTATTATTGTTATTATTATCATCATCATTACTATAATTATTACTATTATTATTATTATCATCATTTTTACAATCATTAATATTGTTGTTGTCATTGTTATCATTATTGTCATCAAAATCAGGTATCAACATTATCGCTACCACTATTGTCGGTCTTAAATTTTGTTAACAATTCCCCTATTTATTTCATAATTAACTTTATCCCGTTACGCCCTGTCGTCATTAAATCATTAGCTGGCACCTTTACAAATCTCCAGTTGCCAATTCGGATTACATCCACTTCCCTGTGTAAATAATCGACAGCACATCATAACACTTTGTAAAGTGGTGTGGGCATGTGGTGCTTCTCTCTCTGTCTCTCTTTCTTCCTTTCTGTCGCTCTCTTTTTCTTATTTTCTTTGTCTGTGTCTTTCTTTCGTTCGGTCTATGCCTATCTCTCTTTCTCTCTCTCTTTCTTTCTCTCT
>NW_020872291.1:0-5000 GCF_003789085.1 Penaeus vannamei
GTTTCGTCGTTTGTGTGAGCAGGAGTCGACCACGGCTCTCTCCCCTCTTCCTCTACTGAGGTTGCGCTGTGGTTGTTGCGGAGCGGCACCGCAACGGTCTTAAACATATACGGCAGAAGAGCAGGCTGTCAGGTGTCCGCATAGTGCGGTCTTTTTAAGATTGTTTTTCTTCCCTTTGGCTTTTGTTTCCTTTTTTTGTCTGTTTTTGATGTTTTGGTAATTTTTATTTATTTTTTCATATAGATTGGTCTGTTCGGGTCTTTTTGTGATGAATTCTGGTTTAAAATCTTTTGTGGGATGTTCTGTTGTTTTAAGATATGTATGTGTGTGTGTGTGTGTGTGTGTTTGTGTTGTGTGTTGTGTGTGTGTGTGCATGTGTGTGTGTGTGTCCTTTTCGTTTACTGTGTGTATTCACATTTAATGAAATAGAGGAAACGTAATCTGTTGTTGTTTTGGGGTTAGATCAAAATAAAATAGAAAAGACAAACATTAGAAAAGATGAAAACGAGGTTATGTATAAATCAACGAAAGAAAACGGGAAATGAGAAAGAGAAAAAAAAAAAAAAAAAAAAAAAAAAAAAAAATATATAATATATATATATATATATATATATATATATATATATATATATATATATATATATATATATATATATATATATATATCCATTTCCTCCTGCCCGGCCAGCCTTCCTTCTCCCAAGAGGTCGTTGATCTTGTCGAATAAAGAAGAAAACAGCGAAACATTTGGCTTTCTGTTCGGGTCTCGGCCGCGATGACGGACTCCGCTGGGAATTACGGGAAGAAGGAGAGGAGGCGCAAGCACGCGACTGTGCGTGCACATCTATATGCGTGTGTGCAAGCATACACACATACATACATATGTGTATATGATTTTATATATACATATTATACACATACAGATATATGTATGTATACATGTATGCATGTGCGTATATATATGTGTGTACATATATATGTGTGTACACACACACACACATATATATATATATATATATATATATATATATATATATATATATATATATATATATATATATATATACATATACATATGCACACACGTATGTTAGTAAGCCATCGCATTTGCATTTGGTGGATCTTTCATGAATATTAGCATGTTTGTGCACAGAGACAGACATTCGCACACGCGTCTCCGCCCTCACTCACTCCGCCGCCTCCGCTGCGACTCTTCACAGAGGAATAGGCAGGAGCCCAAGGAACTGTCGGCGCCGTCTGAGTGATCGGCCCGACTTCCCGACAAGTCATGGCGGGAGAGGCGCCTGCTGCGTGCTCGTCGGATCTCCTGCGCCGGCGTCGAGAGGGGACGGCTAGATCAGTAGCAACTCCAAGAGGTGTCATGGCGTCCCACTGGGCTGTTTTAATGATAGTTTAGTGAAAATATAACTATTAAAACGATCATTTTCCATCCTTTTTGAAAATTCAAGAGCCCGAAATGATCGACTATATTCACAAAGCATCCGTAACTTTTGCTGCTGATCTAGCTTTCCCCGTCGTCAAGAAGGGGAAAAAGGGACCTTCGAATGTCTGTCCTCGGACAATTTTATCAAATGTATTGATATGTTTATCTTGGATTATATTATCGATTTTCTACTCGACATGTGCGGCGAATTGAGAATTCGTTCCCGGAAGACCGCTGGAATTTAGCGCGAAGCGCTGAGAGTTAGCAGATTTTATCGTTAATTCTAAATGCAGTAGCGGCAGTTTTTCATGGTTTTGGTGTTTTGTTGTTTAGGTTCTTTATTTGTTATCCACGTTGAGCCCCGTGTAAGATGGGTAAATATTTTAATCATCTGTGTGGATTCGGTAAGCATTCGTGAATCGGAAATCTGCCTAAATAGCTTGCTTAACCTTTTCTATCTAATTTTCCAGACAAAGAGGTCTAATATGGATCAAATCGCGGCAACGACTTCTACTCATATAAGAAAAAAAAAATCCGTGAAATGAAAATCGGCCGCAAATTGACTTAATCGAACTTTCTCTCCGTGCACAAGCGTTCAGGATCAACACTTCTCCTTGTTTGCGGAATGCCACGTGGTTCTTCGCGCCAATAATTCGGATTTGCTCAAGACGGCGAGAAAGCACACCGGAAAGAGTGATAGGACGCCACGAACTACAAGGATATAGGTCATTATGATGAAACGAAGCCCAAGCCAACCGCGCTCGTCACGGGTGGGAACGTAGCTGTGACGTCATCAGGGTAAACACAGTGTGACGTCATTAGTAAACGTAGGGGGTACGGTGACTATGAATATTGTGAGTACGAGGCCTATATGATGGACCTTAATTAAGGCTTGTTGTTGTCTCAGGCATTTTATTATTAGATGTAATGATTCGACTATTATACAAGCGATAATTATATTAGCAAGTACGATTCACATTTTAGCCATTATATCATCACTGCCATTGCTACTACATCGCAACCGCCACCACCCGTACAACAACCGTCATCTCAAACATTACCATCACGCCAGACGGAATCATAACACGGACAAAATATATCAATCATCATCATTATCACTTACTGACACTTCCGGGAACCACAACCCCGCCACAATCTTTCCTCCGCGACGGTGTCATCTATCATGCCGTATGACACAGGTTGTCAAGCGAGGACCCGAACTACGCAAACCAACGCGCGCTCCGTCACCGCTTGTTGAGTCACTTGACACGTCGGGTGTGGTAATTCTTGTCGGTTTGTTGTGGTGTTGGATTACTTATCATCATTGTTGTTATTAATGTCGTTATTATCATTATTGATATTGTTATTATTATTGCTATTTTTTATCATCATTATCATTAATATTATCATTTATGCATTATTATTATTAATTGCTGCTATTATTATTACTGTTACTGTTATCATTATCATCATCTCCAGCACCATCACCATTATTATTCTTATCATTATCATTGATACATTCTTATCTACCCTTTTGTACCATTTCTCTCTCATATCTGTTTCTCCTGTTTTCTCTTGCTTTCTTCACCCCTTCTCTCTCACCCTTCCACCCAGGGGCAGAGTTTGTTTAGGTGTAGAAGTATACACGGAAAAAAACACCTTATTTACCTTCTCTGTGAAATCAGTCACGTCCTCGGTGTACATAAGGTGTTGACTCAGTAAAGTCACTGAAGGATCCCATGCGTGGTCGTTGCGGGCGTGCGGGCGTGCGGGCGTGTGCTTACCGGAGCACTGTGGGGGAAAGACCGATTGTGTGTGTGTGTGTGGGGGGGGGGTATCCTAGTGTGAATCCTAAACACTAGAGTTGGGGGGGGGGGGATTTGACGTGTTTATAGAGATGAGGAGAGAGAGAGAGAGAGGGGGGTATATGTGTTTTGTGTGTGTGTGTGTGTGTGTGTGTGTGTGTGTGTGTGGGTGGGTGTGTGTGTGGCTGTGCGTGTGCGTGTGCGTGTGTGTGTGCAATATCTTATAGGAATGAATATGGGGAAGGGATATTAAACAGCTCCCCTAATTTTTAAATCCTGCCGCATCCGCCCCTCCACATCGGCTAACCTCAATGGAGAAGAAAAAAATCACGAGAAGTCGAATTGAAAAAAGACATACAAAAGCCAAACATCGCTGGTAGATTCTCGACGTCCAACGCCATCTAAACGCATTCGACTTTTTAGGAAGAGAGGAGAGCTTGGGGGGGGGGGGGGTTGTCTCGTCCGTATGCTAATTTCCGCAGGTCTTTACCTCGTCTCGTCGTGCATTCGAGGCACCGAATCGAGATTGCGAGAGGAATGGTTCACATCCTCCCTTGTGCTTCCTCCTCCCTTTTCTGTTTATCCCTCCCTACTTCTGGTTATTCCTTCCCCTTTTATCTTCTTTTTATTTATTTCTCAATCCACCCTACAACCTCCTCTCTGCTTTTCTCTCCCCTCCTCTTCTATTTCTCCCTTCCTCCTTCTCTTCTCGCGCCTCTTCCTCCTTCTCCTTCTCTCCCTCTTCTTTTCTCCCATCTTCTGCATCTCCCTCCCCCTTCTGAATCTCCCTTCCCAACCCGCCCACATTCAAAGGCATATTAGGCAATTCCATCTGAAGATTTTTACGACTCGTGGTCTGGGTCAACACAAAGTGAATCGCCTTTCGTAGTATAAGGCTATTTGACCTTGTCTTTCGCCTGACCTCGAAACTGACCAATCGCTGGCTGCCCACAGGAAACCCACTGGTGAAGCCCAGTAGGGAGTGATAGTTTATTGCTTACCTAGTTTGCAGTGTAACTGATCATTACGTAGTCGTAGTTATCTTTTGTGCAATTTTGTTTTTGATTTGTTGCACATTTTCATAAAGACTTATTTTCGTATAGACCTATTTTTTATATCTTACTGGAAAACATCTGGCCAAGTTGAATTAGGTTTTCAGAAAGGCCGTGGAACATGGCATTTCCGCAACATCCATTGGGAAAAAAACGCAACTCACCCATATTTACCACATTACAATCTTCAAAAATCTTTCGATCGGGGTGTGGCTTGAAGAACTGACATAGGGAATACTAGGGAATACCAATACTGTTGACAACAGTATATTTATCACAAACCCCAATACTAGTGGATTTAAAGCACAGTCAAAATTTCCTTCCATCAAGCGGAGTCAGACAGGACTAGAAATTATCCCCAATACTGTTTCACATTTTATTCGAACAGATGCTGAACTCAATGGAAATCCATGAAGGCATTTCCAGAGCAGCAAACCGGCAGCTCAGGCTTCCCCAAAGTAGGTGACCAGCAGAACCGCAAAGCTCAATGCTGCCGGAGACATTAACCTCGTGACTAGGTCTGCGGAGGAACCCAGACACCGTACATTGAACTGGATCGAACCGCAGGGACCTGAAGTATGGAAAGCAGGGCGGGAAAAAGTTATGGTCGCGGCAAAAGACGACACGCAACTTGGAAGGTCCATCAAAATAAAATGCTGAAAACCCAGGGAAAAAAGTTACTACCGCTGAATACACGAA
>NW_020872291.1:15000-20751 GCF_003789085.1 Penaeus vannamei
TATTTAAAAAATCACTGTTCAGTTTCATGTAACGACGTGAATATTGGTTTAAATATAATGCCGATTTTATCCACAGATATTTGTTAATATCAGGTTTCTTTTGAAAAAATAACTGTCAGATATTTACACGAAAGTCTTAGGTTGCCCATAATTACACTCGACACTCGGCAAATGCATTATTCGGTTTGAATCTACTTCGCAGCCGGACAAGACGACAGGAGTCGGCTCGCGCCCTGTGATCAAGGCAAAGACACGGCGCAGCGCAGGAGTCCATCTACTCCCGAGCGCACGTGGCGACCAACTGAGCGAGGGGCGAGGCGACCGCCATGGGGTTCATCCGGGCCAGCGGAGGGGGAGGAGGGGAAGGGGGAGGGGGCGGTGGCGTTGAGGACACATCTGCAGCGTTTTCAGGGACGGGATGAGGGGGAAGAGCAGGGAGGTCACAAGAAGACGAGCCCGCTCCTGGGCAGACGCTGAACAGGAGATCTTCCTGGCGCAGAGGCACTTTGCCAGAAAGTAAAATTGATAAAATCATCCGCCCCTTCACTGTATGAATCAAGAACCTTAGAAAAAAAATCTAACCTAATCTAACCCTTAGAAGTACTAATACTTATAGAGGTAAGTTACTCAGACGAAGGACACATGGCAAGTTATTCAACAGGAAGAGGGAATTTTTACCCGTCTGGATAAACACCGGAAAGCCGAAAATAATGTTGATCCGAGATAAACAAACGCTGTTTACTCTAGACCGCAAACTCTCACTCCGATACGCCAAACGGAAAACCTAACGAGAAAAAATGATAAAGAAAAGAAAAATATATAAGAAAGAAAGAAAAAACTACTTCAACTGCAATGAACAGAATGTCACGTGACCTGAATACGAAATTTGCAATAAGGCATAAATTGCAAACTAGTCGGCTGACCATGAAGACGCCAAAGTAAAAAGTTGCAAAAAGGGTAAAAAAGACCAGCAAGGGAGGATAATTTTCGGTCTCGGAGGACAGGAGGGAAAAAATGGAGATGGGACGAGGAACGAAAAGAAAGAGCGATAAAAGTGGAAGTGAGAAACATAGAATAAGAAGCGAATAAATGGAGAACGATAAAAATGGAAATGGGGATGTATGAAGTAAGAAAGGGAAAATATAGACAGACAGAAAGGACATTGATGAGGAGGAAATGAGAATAGGGAGTGAGGAAAAAGAAAGAAAGAAAAGGAGAAGAGGGAAGACATTAATTGAGAAAGAGAGATATGCAGATGCAGAGAAAGGAGATGAGAAGAAAAGAAAAAAAAGCTAGGAAATTACGAAAAAAGATACAGGCAGACGTGAAAAGTAGAAGAAAAGGTTAGAAAATAAAAACGGAAAGAGACGAGAAAGCAGGAGATACGTAAATCAAAAGAAAATCACTGACGAGAAGAGCGGAAAAGAGAGAGAGGTAGGGAGGGAGGGGGGGGAGGGAGGGGGGGAGGGAGGAAGAGAGAGAGAGAAGAGAGAGAGAGAGAGAGAGAGAGAGAGAGAGAGAGAGAGAGAGAGAGAGAGAGAGGGAGAGAGAGGGGGGGGGGGGCGTACCATCCAAATACAGACAAAATAGACGGTAGTGAGAAAAAATTCCGCAACTACGACCGCATGCTTGACAGCCCTCAGAAAAAGGTCTTTAGCGGTGGCGTTTGGGTATAATTATTCAAGGTCTTGTGGTCAGCTCCTCTCAGCCACGAGGGAGTCACAAAGGGCAGTTTTTAATAACTCGTTTGGATTTTCAGATGGCATTCTATTGTTGTTTTTCTGTGACGTCATTTTACCTTGATTAAATTGAGGGATTATTTTATGAGCTCTGGTATGATTTCCATGTATTTTTTCCCCTTCAATACGTTGGGTTTTCCTGGTAGGAATACTGCTTTTATATCATTCTTAGATAAGATTGTTAACTTTTTTTTGTCACATTTCTTTCCTAGTAATGACTCATTAGTAATAGCCAATAATGAATACTCTTTGAATTACGGATAATCATAAAGTCTCATAAACGTCTTGCAGCAATAAGAAGAAAAATACGAGTGGAAACGCGCATCTCACACCACCGGTTGAAGGTTCCTGCACATGGCTCAGCGACGGTTCTACGTAGATGGTTCAGCAAAGGTTCACGTAAAGGGTTCTTTCGTGTCCCCTCCTTCCCCCTTTCCCTCCCCCAGAACTTCCCCGTCGGAGGCCCTCGACGCACGCCATCAGCCCGGGCGTGCCCTGCGTCGTCTGCAAGTCCCGCAGTTCGCTCGGCCGGACAAGGCAGCGGGCTTCGCATTTCGCACCGTCTTATTATCTCAGGACTCCAATGAAGTCCCGCGCGTGTAATCGCCATGACGAGTTTGCAATCATGCTTGCGCCGATGGACTTACCCGTATTCCGGTCGCAGCGCTTCGTTTGTCTACGCGCCGGTGGCCTCCACACCCCGGCGCGCTTCGAGGGACTCTGGAGCGTCATTTAGAGGACGTTAAATCAGGGTTGAGTAATAGATCTGCTTCGAGTTTGACCTTTGGCTGTCCCCCCCCCCAGCTTGTGCCTCGATATTCAGATATTATATCCGTCGTCCAAGCAAGATCGTCACTGTAATCTATCGTTTCCCGCCGAAGGGAACTTGCGCGAAAAACAGTTTTTTATAAGCCGGATAATTAACAAGCAGTCCTCCCCCCCCCCCAAGGCCTCGCCCCGCGCAAGATGGCGATAAATATCAATGACCCGCTCGGCAAACACCTCCGTGGGCGTGGCGAGGAGCCCATATCTATCCCCGACAGACATGGGAATCCCCGCCCCTTCAAGGACGCTTCTCGGAGCTTAGATCCTTCTAGAATCCTGGAGATCCTTCGAACCCAAGAGCCCCAGCGTCTTGAAAAAAATTGTAGAAAAAGCAAAAGACTAATTGCTTCTTTCTCTATCCACCTTAACAACTCGTCTTTAGCTCACTGACGGTGACTGACGATGACTGACGATGACGACGGTGACGACGGTGACTGATGATGACTGAACGAATTGATTGACGGTGACTGATGACTGACTGACGATAGACTGACGGTGAGACTGGCGATGACTGACGGTGACCTGGCGATGACTGACGGTGATGGCGATGACCTGGACGGTTGACTGACGATGACTGACGGTGACTGATGATGACTGACGATGACTGACGGTGACTGGCGATGACTGACGGTGACTGGCGATGACTGACGGTGACTGAATGATGACTGACGATGAACTGACGGTGACTTGGCGATGACTGAATGGTGGACTTGCGAATTAGTGACGGTGGGAAATGACTTACGATGACTGACCCCCGCGCGAACGCTAATCAGACAACACACGGGAAAACGGGCAGCCCTGTATCATCTCTGGAGACAAGCGTTGGCTCCAAGGCAAGTCGAGGCTCAAGGTGATGAAGATAACGAAAGCCGATAAGGAGAGTCGGCGGAATGCTTTCGTACACCGATGTGCGCCCTCGCGACTGATGTCTTCTCGCATAGTATTGAAAATCGTGGCCGATAATCATGACTAGAGACATTGCTCAGTAACAGTGACAGTTTTAATTGTCTGATTATCCTCTATTGTACTTATTCGCGTGAGTGTTTCGTTGACTGCTCTGATCTCATTGACCCGTGCGGATCGATCATCTTTCCTTTTATCAATAACTCCAATCATCATAATTCATCAATCGATCTCTATCATCATTCATCATAATCATTAATCGGATTCCATTTCCATCATCGTCACATCATTTCTTTATTCATCATCATCGTCAAATCATTCATCAATCATCATGCTACATCATCAATTATCTCATCTTCAGTCGTCCATTATCATCGTCCATTATCATCATCGTCACCTCAATTATATCATCATCCTCCCTTCTCTTCCATCGTCTCATTATCATATGCCTCGTCATCATTCTATCATCATTCATCATCTTTTATCATTCATCGTCTACATCAAATCATCATTATTCTCATCGTATTTCATCAACAAAATATCATTAATCATCATCATCACTTATCTCATTTCATCGTCTCATTTCATCAATCTTGATTCATCATCTCTATCGCTGTCATTTACATCATCCCCCATCACTCATTCAGGAGCTGATAAGAGTGAATATATCATCCATTTTCGATACATTCATCGTCATAATTATCATCTGTCATCATCGTTCATCTCAATCATCATTTATCATCTCAGTCGCTCATCTTAGTGCATCTCTCTCATCTCGGTCGTCATCTCATCACATTCATATCATTTCATCATCGTCATCATCAATCATCATCATTTCATCATTTCATCCGTCATCATTCAATCATCTTACATCACTTCATTTATCATCATCGTCGTCGCTATCATCAATCATCATTATCATATTCGTTCATCAATCATCTCTATCATCATAATCATTGACATCCTAATCTAGTCGCCGTCGCTGACTATCTACGTCATAATCATCATCATCAGTTATCATCCTCTGCCATATTTATTACATCTTATTCGTCATCTTATCCTCATTCTTTTATCATCCATATTGCACCTTCGCTTATATATTGTCTTTACACTCGGACCTCCTCGTGCACTACTGCGCTTAGAAACTGCTATCAATCTGTGACGATTCCTGCATCCTCATATCATGGCTTAGATCTCACTGACAATCTCGGATCTTACACGTATCTCATCATTAATTCATCGTCCTCATCATCGGTCGTCCATCATCAATATCATTATTCATCATCATCGTCATTCATCAAATCATTCCATTTATCACATCGTCATCATCAATCATTCATCTTATAATCCTCATCATCATTTCGAATCATCATCTCATTCATCAATCATCATTAGCATCCATCTCGATTATATCATCGCATATTATCATCCGGTCGCGCCCATCATACATCATCATTAATTTATTCTCATCATCGATATCATTATCAATTCATCGTCGTCATATCAATCATTCATCAATCATCCATAATCATCATTCATTCATCATTCATCATAGTCATCCATCATCAATCATCATTTATTGATCACCATCGGTCATCGTCATCTTATCCATCATCCCTCCACTTCCTCTCTCATCCTCATCATCAATCATTTTTCTCATCGTTCATCATCATCATCATTATCATTATCGGTCTGTCATTCAATCAATCATCTCTATCCATCACATCAGGTCATCAATTATCATCATCGTCAGTCATCATTATCATACATCGTCATAGATCATCATCATCTCATCAATCATATTCATCGCTGCATCAATTCATCATCATCGTCATTCACTCTATCCATTCATCATCATTTCATCCTCATCCACTCAATCATCATCCTCCATCCATATTTATCACTCATCATCTCCATCATTATCATCTTATCATTCTATCATCTGCTTATAATAATCTATCATCATTATTCCATTATTCAGCATCATTTCATGCATTATCATCGTCCATCCATCGCATTTCATCCGTCGTCTCATCCCTCATCTCATTATCATCATCATCGTCATCATCAATATCATCATTATCATCATCGTCATCATCATTATCATCATCATCCCATCATCAATCATCAATTCCATCATTATCATCATCATCATCATCATCGTCGTCATCAATCATCATTATTATTATCATCATTATCATCAATCGTCGTCATCATCAATCATCATCATCAAATCATCACTATCATCAATCATCATA
Organism: Penaeus vannamei; assembly: GCF_003789085.1. NCBI lineage: Eukaryota > Metazoa > Arthropoda > Malacostraca > Decapoda > Penaeidae > Penaeus > Penaeus vannamei. The sequence continues at coordinate 20,726 of NW_020872291.1, forward strand.
TTTTCTCATCATCGGTCATCATCATC
>NW_020872291.1:31485-33985 GCF_003789085.1 Penaeus vannamei
GACAAACACATACACAGACAAACAAACAAGAATTCAGACACAAAAACAGACACAAACAAACAAACAAGAATTCAGACTCAGAAAAAAACAGACACAAACAAACAAACAAAACTTCAGACAGACAAACAAACACACAAACAAACAAACAAGAATTCAGACAGAAAAAAACAGACACAAACAAACAAACAAAACTTCAGACAGACAAACAAACACACAAACAAACAAACAAGAATTCAGACAGAAAAAAACAGACACAAACAAACACAAACAGACAGACAGACAAACACACAAACAAACAAACAAGAATTCAGACACAGAAAAAAAACAGACACAAACAAACAAACAAAACTACAGACAAACAAACACACAAACAAACAAACAAGAATTCAGACACAAAAACAGACACAAACAAACAACCAAAACCTCAGACAAACAAACACACAAACAAACAAACAAAAATTCAGACACAAAAACAGACACAAACAAACAACCAAAACCTCAGACAAACAAACACACAACAAACACAAACAAGAATTCAGACACAGAAAAAAAACAGACACAAACAAACAAACAAGAATTCAGACACAAAAACAGACACAAACAAACAACCAAAACCTCAGACAAACAAACACACAAACAAACAAACAAAAATTCAGACACAAAAACAGACACAAACAAACAACCAAAACCTCAGACAAACAAACACACAAACAAACAAACAAGAATTCAGACACAGAAAAAAAACAGACACAAACAAACAAACAAGAATTCAGACACAAAAACAGACACAAAACAAACAACCAAAACCTCAGACAAACAAACACAACAACAAACAAACAAAAATTCAGACACAAAAACAGACACAAACAAACAACCAAAACTTCAGACAAACAAACACACAAACAAACAAACAAGAATTCAGACACAGAAAAAAACAGACACAAACAAACAAACAAGAATTCAGACACAAAAACAGACACAAACAAACAACCAAAACTTCAGACAGACAAACACACAAACAAACAAACAAGAATTCAGACAAACAAACAAACACACAAACAAACAAACAAGAATTCAGACACAGAAAAAAACAGACACAAACACAAACAAACACAAACAGACAGACAGACAGACAGACACAAACAAACAAACAAGAATTCAGACAAACAAACAAACACACAAACAAACAAACAAGAATTCAGACACAGAAAAAAAAGACACAAACACAAACAAACACAAACAGACAGACAGACAGACAGACACAAACAAAGAAACAAGAATTCAGACACAGAAAAAAACAGACACAAACAAACAAACAACACTTCAGACAAACAAACACACAAACAAACAAACAAAACTTCAGACACAAAAAAAACAGACACAAACAGACAGACAGACAGACACAACCATCCCATCTGAGCGGGGCATAATACCCTCCCGAAGTGTGATGTTCGCCTGACAGACAAAGACGAAATTTTATATATATTTGATTGCTTACTCACGAAAGGCTTAAAAGGCTGTGTATTACGTGACGAAAATAACCCTTATTGGCTGATTGCTCGTGCCGTTTGCAACACTGTCTTTTAAGGTTGTTTGTTTGTTGTTTGTTTGTTGTTTGTTGTTTGTTTAAATGTTTGTTTGTTTGTTTATGTTTGTTGTTTGTTTGTTTTGTTTAATGTTTGTTGTTTGTTTAAATGTTTGTTGTTGTTTGTTTAATGTTTGTTGTTTGTTTAAATGTTTGTTGTTTGTTTTGTGTTGATGTTTGTTGTTTGTTTAGATTAAATGTTTGTTGTTTGTTTTAAATGTTTGTTTGTTAAATGTTTCTTGTTTGTTTGTTAAATGTTTTTTGTTTGTTTGTTGTTTGTTTAGATGTTTGTTGTTTGTTTAAATGTTTGTTGTTTGTTTAGATGTTTGTTGTTTGTTTAATGTTTGTGTTTGTTTAAATGTTGTTTGTTTGTTTAAATGTTTGTTGTTTGCTTAAATGTTTGTTGTTTGTTAAAGTGTTGTTTGTTGTTTGTTGTTTGTTTAAATGTTTGTTGTTTGTTTGTTTGTTGTTTTGTTTAAATGTTTGTTGTTTGTTTAAATGTTTGTTGTTTGTTAAATGTTTGTTTAAATGTTTGTTGTTTGTTTAAATGTTTGTTGTTTGTTTAAATGTTTGTTGTTTGTTAAATGTTTGTTGTTTTGTTTAAATGGTTTGTTGTTTGTTAAATGTTTGTTTGTTTGTTTATTGTTTGTTTAAATGTTTTGTTTGTGTTGTGTTTGTTTAAATGTTTGTTGTTTGTTTAATTGTTTGTTGTTTGTTTAAATGTTTGTTGTTTGTTTAAATGTTTGTTGTTTGTTTAATTGTTTGTTGTTTGTTTAAATGTTTGTTGTTTTTTTACATGTTTGTTGTTTGTTTTAAATGTTTGTTGTTTGTTTAAATGTTTGTTGTTTGTTTAAATGTTTGTTGTTTGTTTAAATGTTTGTTGTTTGTTTAAATGTTTGTTGTTTGTTAAATGTT
>NW_020872291.1:38985-44595 GCF_003789085.1 Penaeus vannamei
CAAATCGACAGAAAAGAACAGTCAAATGAGAAACAACATCGCCACCAACCATATACCCCCACCCCCTCAGTCCCCCCTCCCCCCATCAATGTTGCATAATACGAATAGCGAAGCGGAATGAATAATTTCCTCCTTTTTCATGGGAAATTGCACGATATCTATTCTACGTCATTAATTATCAGCGAAGGGACAGCGCGAAAGGGGAAGAAACAAAGCAGGCGAGGGGAGAGGAGGGGAGAGGGGAGGGGAGGGGAGGGGAGGGGGAGGAGGGGAGGGGAGGAGGGGAAAGGAGAGGAGAGGGGGAGGGAGGGGAGAGGGAGAGGGGAGGGGAGAGGGGGAGAGGAGGGGGAGGGAGAGGGAGAAAGGAAAGGAGGGGAGGGGGGGAAGAGGAGGGGAGAGGGGAGGGAGGGGGAGGAGGAGAGAGAGGAAGGGAGGAGGGAGGGGGAGAGGGGGAGGGGAGAGGGGAGAGGGGGAAAGGAAAGGAGGGAGGGGGGGAGGGAGAGGGAGGAGGGGAGGGAGAGGGAGGGGAGGGGGGAGAGGGGGAGGGACGGGAGAGGGAGAGGAGAAGGGGGAGGGGAGAGGGAGGGGGGGGGAAGGGAAAGGAGTGGGGGGAGGGGGATGAGGGAAGGGAGGGGAGATGGGGGGGGAGGGCAGAGAGAGGAGATGGAAAGGAAAGGAAGAAGAGAGGAGGGGGAAGGAAAGGGAGGATAGATAAGGGAAGGAGGGGAGAGGGGAGTGGGATGAGGGGAAGGGAAAAAATGGGAGAGGGATTGAGGGGAAGACAGGGGAAAAGGGGAGGGGCTGCGGAAAGGGAGAGGAGGGGAAGGAGATGAGGGGAAGGAAAGGAGGGGAAGGGGAGGGAAGGAATGGGAGGAGGGAGAGGGGGAGGTGGATGAGGGGAGGGAAGGGGAATGAGGGAAGTGAAAGGAGGGTGGGGGAGGGAAAAGGAGGGAGAGGGGCATGAGGGAGAGAGGGGAAGGAAGGCGAGAAGGGAAAGGAGGGAAGGAGGACGAGGGGGGGGGAATGAGGGGTAGGGTAACAGGAGGTAAGGAGGGAGGGGAGCGATAAGAGGGGCAAGAGAAGGAGAGAGGGGATTAGGAGAGAGGGAAAAAATAGGATAGGAGGGGAAAGAAAGGGGGGGAAGGGAAGGGGGAGAGGAGAGGAGGAAGGGAGAAGGGAAAGGAGAGGGATATGAGGAAGAGGGAGAGAGGTAAAAGGGAAGGGGAAGAGAGACGAGGGAAGAGGGGAAATGGGGTTAATGGCAAGGAAAGAGAAAGGGGGATGGGAAAAAAAGGGAGAAAGAAAGACAGGGAGAAGGAAAGCGGAAGTAAAGAAGAAAGGAGTCTGAAAGGACAGTGAGGGGAAAGGGGGGAGAGGGGGAGAGGAACCAGGGAGGGGGAGATTAGAGAGGGAGGGAAGGAGGGGGAAGGGGAAGAGGAGGAAGAGGGGAGGGAGGGAAGGGGGTTGAGGGGAATGACTTCATTGTATATACCATAAAGCTATATGAAGGGAGGGAGGAGGGGAGGGGGGAGGGAGAGGGCAGAGGGGGGAGGAGGGAGGAGGGAGGAGGGGGAGTAGGGGGAGGGGAGAGGAGGAGGGAGAGCGGAGGGGGGAGAGGGGAGGGGGGGAAGGGAGGAGAGGGAGAGGCAGAAGGGGGGAAAGGGGGATGGAGGAGGAAGAGAAGGCAGGGGGAGGAGGAGGGGGGAGGGAGGCAGAGAGGGGGGAGGAGGAGGAGGGAGGAGGGGGAGGGGAGCGAAGGGTTAAAACTAGCCGATCATCACTATGTTGCAATAGAAGCCATTATGTACTTATTCCCCCTCGTCATCCTTTCTTTCCTTCCCTCTCTCCCTCCTCTACGCTTCCCCTTTCCCTCATTTTCAATCAACCCTCATCAACCCGCCTTTTTTCTCTCCCACTCTCTCATTTCTTTTCATTTTTTTCTCGTTCTTCAAAACCCTCCCATTTATTTTCTCCAATCTATAAACACCGAAACGCGAGCTCGGACCTAAGACAGAGACGGCGAGAGAGAGAGAGACAAGTGAGCATCGGAACAAGAGGATTGAATGAGACAAAGTGGTCACCGAAAGGGATTCCAACTCCATACGGGCTCTTTGTAAGGGTTTGGATTTCACGTCAGAACCGTTTTCGTTTCAGAGAGTCCGGGTGGCTGGCTGTCCCGCTCGCACTCGGAGACAAAACTTGAAATAAAAAGAAAAAAGAAGAAAAAAATAGATGAAAAAAAAGCTTAATGACTGAGGATTCGATGATTATATAGGGGTTGATTAGAAAGATTAATGATGGTTAGTGATGTTGCTTAAGTTGTCGTATAAATTGTAATGATGATAATGATATTATTAGATAATGATGATGAAGCTTCTGACAATTACCTGTAAAAGTAATAATAGTAATAATGATTTTATTATAACAGTGATTATGAAATTGTAATTATAGTGTCAACAGTAATGGCAGTTAGAATGATAACGATAATACAGATAATGATAATGATAATACAGATAATGGTGATGATAATGATAATGCAGATAATGGTGATGATAATGATGATACAAATGATGATGATGATGATGATGATGATTAGGAAGGCTGATGCTAGGAGATAATGATAATGATTATGATAATGATGCCACAATGTAGATGATGATGATAACTGTAAAAGTATGCTGTTGATGATACTATTAATGATAATGATGATAGTGATAGTAATGAGGATAGTAATAACAGTCATGTTATTGATAATGATGGCAGTGTTTTAAGTAATGATAATGATAGTAATAATGGCAATGATAATGATAGTAATAATGACAATGATAATGATAAGAAATGAAAATGATAATATTGATGATAATGATAACAATAATAGTACTAATGATGGCAGAAAGGATAATGATACTTATGATAATGACGATGATGATGATGCTAATAATGATATAATATGATAATGATAATAATAATAATGATAGTATAATATAATATTAATAATAATAACAAAAGTAATGACTAAGATAATAATAATAGTAAAATGAGATGATGATAATAACAATGATAATAATAATAATTATTATTATTACTATTATTATTATTATGATAATATTCATAATGATAATGACGATGGTGATGATACTACTCCTACTAGAAAATAGAAATAATAACAAAAATTATAGTAATGATAAAAAGAGTAATAACTGTAATAATAGCAACAATAATGATAATCATCATAATAATGACGATAATCAGGATGAAAATAATAACAATGATAAGAGTAAAATAGAAAAAGAAAAATTGGATGAAAAATAAAGGAAGAAGAAGAAGAAAAGAGAAATGGAAAGAAAAAGAAGAAGGAGAAGGGGGATAAAGCAGAAGGAGAAAGAAGAAGAAGAAAAAGAAAGAAAAAGAATTCAAAGCAAGAAAGTCCGAAAGAAAAAAATAACGAAAAGAAGAAGTGAAAGAAATCGAAATAAAAGGAGAAGAAAGAAGAAAAAGGAGAAAAAAACAGACCACGAGAGACAATAGAGAAAGAAAACGAAAGAGAATAAAAAGGTGACGTCATATATACCAGAAACGAAAAACAGAAGAAGACAAGAAGAAAAGAGAGAGAGAGAGGAAAGAAAAAAAGAGAGCGAGAAAAAAGAGAAGAGCAAAAAAAAAAAAAAAGAAGAAAATAGAAAAGAGAGAGAGAAAAAAAAGTGAGAGAAAAAAGAAAGAGAAAAAGGAAGATCAAGAACGAAGAAGAAAAAGGAAATAAAAAAGAAAAAGAATGAAAAGAAAAAAGGAGAAAAAAAATGAAGAAATGAGAGAAAAAGGGAGAAAGAACGAAAGAACAAAAAGAAAAACGAAGGAGAAATTAAAACATAATTATATATATATATATATATATAATATATATATATATATATATATATATATATATATATATAATATATATATATATATATATATATATAATATAAACTGTTCTCAAAAAGGAAAAAGGAAACATAGAAAAAAGACAAAAAAACAAATGTTAATTGTTCTCTATCGGTTCTTATATTCCCTGTTCACGGATGTTCTCAAAATTGTTCCCGCAGGAACAGGAGAGAAGAGCAATAAGGTCGGAAATCCTGTGACATTACGATAGGGAAGCCGTCCTTATGCTCTGAGGGTCGTGTATTTCACTTGAAAGTTTAGCACTTTTTTGCTTATTATTTCATTATTGTTATTTTATTGTTATATTATTATTATTAATATTATTATTATTATTATTATTAATTATTAATTATTATTATTATTATTATATTATTATTATTATTATATTATTATTATTATTATATTATTATCATTATTATTATCATTTTCTTTTCTTTTTTTTTGTGAACTTTGTAATAATGAGAATAATTCATTGACGTGTTGTCGCAATTGGCAAATAAAGATAGATTTTTTTCTTTTCTTTTTAAAATTCATTTTACTGAATTTCTGTTTTTCTTATTATGTAAAGTTTCTCTCTATTATCTATTCTCCCTAATCTTATCTCTATCTCTAGCTCTCTCTCTCTCTCTATCTATCTACTATCCTTTTCTCTATGTCCATTCTCTCCTCTATCATTCCTCTGCTCCTCTCTTTTTCTTCTGCCTATCTATCTATTTATCTATCTATGTAACTATATCTACCTATCCATATGTATATATATATATATATATATAATATATATATATATATATATATTATATAATTATATAATATATATAAAATGCATATATTCTCTCTTTATAATTCTATCTACCCGGCTAACTACCTATTATATCTAGCTATACACATATCTAATCTATCCCTAAATCTATCTATTAATCTCTCTCGATCTCTCTCTCTCTCTCTCTCTCCCTCCCCTTTCCTCTCTTCTTCTTCTCTCTCTTCCCTCTCTGTCTCTCTCTCTCTCTCTCGCTCCCCGTCCTCTCTCTTCCTTCTTCTCTCTCTCTCTCTCTCTCTCTCTCTCTCTCTCTCTCTCTCATCTCTCGTCTTCTCCTCTCTCCTCTCTCTTCTCTCTCTCTCCTCCTCCTTCGCCAACCGCCCCCTTTCTCTCTCAGTCGTCTCTCTCTCTTTCTCTTTCCTCTCCATCTCTCTCTCTCTCACTCCTCTCTCTCACCCACTTACTAATCTCTCTCTCCCCTCCTCAACTCCTCCTTTCCCATCACCCTATCTCTCTCAATCTCTCTCTCACATCATCTCTTTCTTCTCCTGCCTCCCCATACTTTTCTCTTTCTCCCTCTTCCCCCCCCCCCAGTCCCTCTCCCTCCCTCTCTCTCTCATCTCTCTATCTCTCCTCCCTGTCTCTTCCTCCTCTCTCTCCCCCTCCAACTTCTTCCCTCACTCTCCTCCCTCTCCCTTCCTCTCCCCCTCCCTCCCTTCTGTCTCTCTCAGTTTTCTCCCAAACCCTCTTTTTTCCCCGCCTTTTTTTCTCCTTCAACGGCGGCGGTAGCACCTCGTCCCCATCAGACCCAACGTGTGACTATGTGTAGCTGAACGTCTCTTACGCTTTGTGAAGCGAGACAAGCTAATCTGGAGTTGAAATTACGAGCTGGAATACCTGGAATATCGTACCTGATTTTACGGACGAGTATT
>NW_020872291.1:55597-65597 GCF_003789085.1 Penaeus vannamei
GGGGGTAGTGTGGGTGTATAGTACGTGTGTGTGTGGGGGTGGGGGGTGGGAGGGTAGTTGGTGTATAGTACGTGTGTGTGGGTGAGTGGGTGGGTGGGGGTGGGGGGGTAGTGTGGGTGTGTATAGTTCGTGTGTGTGTGTGTGGGTGGAGGTGGAGGGGGAGTGTGGTATAGTACGTGTGTGTGGGTGGGGTGGGTGGGTGTGGGGGGTATGTGGGTGTATAGTACGTTGTGTGGGGGGGGTGTGGGGTGGTGGGAGGGGGAGTGTGGGTGTAATAGTACGTGTGTGTGGATGTTGTGGGGGTAGTGTGGGTGTATAGTACGTGTGTGTGTGTGGGGGTGGGTGGGGTGGGAGGGGTAGTGTGGGTGTATAGTACGTGTGTGTGGGTGGGTGGGTCGGGGTGGGTGGGGGGTAGTGTGGGTGTATAGTACGTGTGTGTATGGTGGGTGGGTGGGTGGGGGGGGGGTAGTGTGGGTGTTATAGTACGTGTGTGTTGATGTGTGTGGGGGTCGGGTGGGGGGGAGGGGTAGTGTGGGTGTATAGTACGTGTTGTGGTGTGGGTGGGTGGGTGGGGGGGGGTAGTGTGGGGTGTATACGTCTGTTGTGTGGGTGGGGTGGGGTGTGGTGGGTGGTAGTACGTGTGTGGGTTGGGGTGGTGGGTTAGTCGGGTGTATAGTTTCGTGTGTGTCGTGTGGGTGTGGTGTGATGGTGGGTGGGGGGGGAGGTAGTGTGGGGTATAGTACGTGTGTGTGTTGTGGGTGGGTGTGGGTGGGGGTGGGGTGTTAGGTGGTTAGGTATATGTGGTATTCGCTTTCTCTCTTTCTTTGTCTGTATGTGTGGTTGTTTATTTATTTATTTATCTGTTTATCTATATGTATTCCTTTTCTTCTCGCTTTGTGTGTGTCTGTCAGTTAATCTATCTTTCTCTCTGTCCCTTCCCCTCTCTATCTCGCTATCGATATATTTCTCAATTTATGTGTCTATCTATGGCTATATCTATCTATCCATCTCTCCCTTTAACTCTATTTCTCTCTCTGTCTTTGGCTCTCCATCTCTCTCTCTCTCTCCCTCCCTCCCTCCCTCCCTCTTTCTCTTTCCTCTCTCTCTCTCTCTCTCTCTCTCTCTCTCTCTCTCTCTCTCTCCTCTCTCTCTCCTCTCTCTCTCTCTCTCTCTCTCTCTCTCTCCTCTCTCTCTCCTCCCTCCCCTTCCCTCCTTCCCCTCCTCCCCCTCCCCTCCCCCCTCCCCCCCCTTCCTCCCCCTCCCCCCTCATCCCCCCCCCTCCCCCCCTCCCTCCCCGCCCCCCCCCCCCCTCATCCCCTTCCTTCCCCTTTCCTCCCCTCCCCCCTCAATCCTTCCCTCCCTCCTTCCCCCCTTCCCCCTCCCCCCTCCCCCTCCCCCCACCCTCCCCTCACCCCTCCCCTCTTTCCCTCCACCCCCTCTTCCCTCTTCCCCCCTCCCCTCTTCCATCTCCCCTCTCCCCTCTCCCCTTCCATCTCTCCCTCCCCCCTCTCCCTCTCTCCCTCCCCCTCTCCCCAATCTCCCTCTCCATCTCCTCCCCCTCTCCCCCCCCCCTCTCTCCTCTGTCTGCCGTGACGAGCTGGAGGCATGACCTTGCATCGGAGCTTCTCGTTTGCAAGCCAATTAGCAACGACTATCCTATGCCTCAACGTCGTTAGTTAAAGGGATAGAAGGAGAAGGGGGTGGGGGAGAGAAACGGAAGAGGGACGGAAAAAATAGAATGGAGGGAGAGAGGAGGAAGGGGAATGGGAGAGGGGAGGAGGTAAGGAGGAGAAAAAGTAGAAGTGAGAGGAGAGACAGGGAGGGGGGGGAGGAAATGAGAGAAGGAAGGAGGTAAGGAGCAGGAAAGTAGAAGGTGTGTGTGTGAGAGAGAGAGAGAGGGAGAGGAGATAAAGTATGAGAGAGAGAGAGGAAGAGAGAAAGGGATAGAAAGAAGACAAAGTAAGAGAGAGAAAAAGGGAAAGAAAGAAGACAAAGTCAGAGAGAGAGAGAGAAAGGGATAGAAAGAAGGACAAAGTAGAGAGAGAAGAGACAAGGAGCTACAGAAACAAAGTAAGAGAGAGAAAGAGAAATAAAGTATCAACGAAAGAGAGAACGAGAGAGAAGAAAAAGACAAATAGAGCCCGACAACGAAAAAGAACGTTTATCATTCGCAAAGATAAGACGAAATTCATGCAACGAAGATTCCTCTCTCTCTCGCGTGCTCTCTTGGCGATCCAGTTCCTGTGCAAGAAGAGGCACATACACTCTAGTTTCCCAAGACAAAAACAATTACGATCTTCAAGTCTCGAACTTTAACTTGTAATGAATCTACAAAGTTTGCGAATCAAGAAGATGTTATATACTTTTTTTTTTACGTTTTCTTCGGCTGTTTTCGTTGAAGATACACGTATAGCGAAGATATTGCATGAACGATAAATCACGAAATGTTATGAAATTTGATGAGAATTTTATGCGAATAGTTGCTACAGAAAGCAGGAGAGAGAGTGAGATACAGACAGACAGGCAGACAGAGAGAAAGAGAGAGAGAGAGAGAGAGAGAGAGAGAGAGAGAGAGAGAGAGAGAGAGAGAGAGAGAGAGAGAGAGAGAGAGAGAGGAGAGAGAGAGAGAGAGAGAGAGAGAGAGAGAGAGAGAGAGAGAGAGAGAGAGAGAGAGAGAGAGAGAGAGAGAGAGAGAGAGAGAGGTAGATAGAGGCTAGTAGGGGGATGAAGAGAGAGGGAGAAAGATGGAGGTAGATAGAGGGTAGTAGGGGGATGAAGAGAGAGAGAAGGAAGAAGGAGAAAGATAGAGGTAGATAGAGGGTAGTGGGGGATGAAGAGGGAGAGAGATAGAGAGAGAGAAGGAAGGAGGGCGATAGATAGAAGGTAGTGGGGGATGAAGAGGAGAGAGAGAGAGAGAGAGAGAGAGGAAGAGAGAGGAGAGGGAGAGCGAGAGAGCGAGAGAGAGAAAGAGAGAAAGAGAGAGAGAGAGACAGAGAGACAGAGACAGAGACAGAGAGAGAGACAGAGAGACAGACAGACCGAGAGAGAGAAGAAAAAAAAATCGCAGATGTGACTCCTGTTGTTAGCTTATGATCGGTAGAATTTCTAATAACTAAATGAAGAGGTTACATCATGTTGTTCCAAAAGGCACGGTAGTTTTACAACGCATTGCAGTGAAATCGTCATTACTCCAAAATAGAATTATGATAGACGTTGTTTCAACAATTCAGTTATCCGTTATGTGTATCGCACCTATTAAGCTTATGAATATTGTATGTGATTTAACTTTTAACCGCAGGTACATCGGACAAATTGTAACAGTTTTTTTTCTCTCTCTCTCTCTCTGTCTCTGGCTCTCTCTCTCTCCCATCTAGCTCTCTATCTAATTATCTTTTTTTTCACTCTCTCTAACTACTATCTCTCTATCTGTCTGCCTACCTATCTGTCTGTTTCTCTCCCTCCCTCCCTCCCTCCCTCCTCCCTCCCTCTCCCTCTCTGTCTCTCTCTCCTCTCTCTCTCTCTCTCTCTCTCTCTCTCTCTCTCTCTCTCTCTCTCTCTCTCTCTCTCTTCTCTCCTCTCTCTCTCTCTCTACTCTCTCTCTCTATCCTCTCTCTCTCTCTCTCTCTCTCTCTCTCTCTCTCTCTCTCTCTCTCTCTCTCTCTCTCTCTCTCTCTCTCTCTCTCTTCTCTCTCTCTCCTCTCTCTCTCTCTCTTCGTCTCTCTTTCTCTCTCTCCTCTCTCTCCTCTCTCTCTCTCTCTCTCCTCTCTCTCTCTCTCTCTCTCTCTCTCTCTCCTCTCTCTCTCTCTCTCTTCTCTCTTCTCTCTTATCTGTCTCCCCTCCCCATGTTTCTCTTACTCTCTTCACCCTCTCGTTTTTTCGCTCCCTCTCTCTCCTTTCTCTGTGGCTTCCTTCCTGTCTATCTCTTCCCCTCTATCTCTCTCAGCCTCCCTCTCAGAGCACCCGTTTCTCCTCTCTACAAAGGATTCCTCCAAAGCGTTTCCCAGAGTATGAGAAAGCCAAGGGGAGAGCTTGATCCTAAGGAACTTCCAAAGTTGTGTTTACTTTCCTCTTCATTTTCCGATAGAGAGTTGGAACCTATACACGCTGCAGATCCTTTGTTCTCTCTCTATATCTCGCAGGTTTTATCATTATCAATCCTTAATAGTAGTGCAGTGTAAGTCCATATTCTATTTATGGTTTGCTAAGGCCAGCAGTGTAATGATACATACGTTTTTACCTTTTGCATTCTTGTCTTCTTTCCGTACGTCCACTGATTGGTTTAGAGTAGTACAGTATATTCACTATCTCCTCTCTCCTTTATCTGCTACAGACAGTTTGCAATGAGCCTCCGTGATGTTTGTTCAGGAGACTTTGGCAGGAGAGACTTGGAGAATGTTAATTGATTCCTGACCCGGGACTAATGAAACAAAGGTTGTGGTTTGCTGACGAGGAGCTGGGCTGGTTTATAGGGGGTTTTATTATCACCTCTTTTTTTTCTTCTTAAAGGGTGCCATTCCCTTATCGTGACTAGTGTGTGTTTTTTTAAGATTAATTTTCTTGTTTTATCCCTTGGAATAAAACTTATTTTTCGAAATGTGTGATATGGTAAAGAAAGTGAGTTTTTTCTTTTAATAACAAGCTGACTAAGGTAATCACACTTCATAGATTTCCCTTTGTTAACCTTGCAGAATACCTTTCCGTTCTGAACAATGTTGCAATGCATCATAGCGAGAGTCTCCTTTAGCTTGATACCCGATGTTGATCTGCAATTTAGTAAACACTCTTCTACGTGTATCTGCATAAAGCACTTTCTGTTGCCAAAGCTGTATCGAAAGCCGATGCAAGTCAATATGATCTTTAGTAAGAATCTGATCATTTAAAGTTTATCCGGACTCGGAGAATCAAATCTTACGATCGTGAATAAAAACCCTTTTAAAAACACAAACTTCACCTTGTTAAAAAAAAAAAAAAAAAAAAAAAAAATGTAACTGAGAATAAAAGAAAGGATGTGTTTACAAAATGCAAAGAGCCGTTCAGAAATTGCCGTTCCAGCGCCCCCCTTTTCCGATAATTGTAAAATCTAGCAATTAATGTTTTAGCCTTTGGAAACTTTAACATTACATTTGAGGATTTAATGTATACACAGATACAAACATATATATATATATATATATATATTATATATATATATATATATATATATATATATATAGTGTGTGTGTGTGTGTGTGGTGTGTGTGTGTGTGTGTGTGTGTGTGTGTGTGTGTTGTGCGTGTGTGTGTGTGTGTGCACGCATATATATATATATATAATATATATATATATATATATATATATATATATATATATTATATATATATATATATATATGTGTGTGTGTGTGTGTGTGTGTGTGTGTGTGTGTGTGTGTGTGTGTGTGTGTGTGTGTGTATGAATATATGCACGCAAATATATATGCGTACTTATATACACACACATCTCCGTGTGTGGTTGTGTGTGTCTCCGTGCACACAAACACACATGGCCGTGTATTCATCGATTACAAGCGAAACTAATTAACAATTAGCGCCCGCTTAGCCGGCGCTGGAGGCGACGCCGCCGCGGAATACGAGAGATGAATGGCGCTTCGGTCACTCCGGGTCACGGACTCGCGTGGGAGGGTCACGGGGGGGGGGGGGGGGGAGAGCGAGGCGTCTGAATCCGGGCTTTGGCACCGATGCTCAGGTCGTCAAAGGTTATTGAGCAATTGCAGACAATGCACACACAAAGACACACACACATACACATACACACACACACACACACACAACACACACACACACACACACACACACACACACACACACATATATATAATATATATATATATATATATATATATATATATTTATATTTATATAACACACACACACATGTATGTATGTGTGTATGTAGAAGCCAATGACCACGCCTTCATTAGTCCTTTTGCTATTGGCAAAAGGACTAAAGAAGAAAGAAATGAACAGCTCCTTTCCTAGACACCGTGATCCACATAAGACCAGATGGCCCGATATTTTCCGTGTACAGCAAACTCACCAATAAAGATGATTTCATTCATTATTTCTCTGCCCATAGCAAGAGGACTAAAGAGGGCGTGGTCATTGGCTTCTTCCTCCGAGCCCTCAGAATATGCAACCCGGAGTTCTTGGAAGAAGAAGACATTGCAACACCTTCATTATCCTCGCTCCATGCTCACTACCTCCGACGCAAGGCCGAGGAGATCATGAGCAGACCGAGAGGTGAAGACACACAGAACAAGACCCAAAGAATAATCCCTCACTTGGAATTGACTGAACACCTGGAGGTCCTGTTGGGCCGCACTTTACAGATAGTTACGTCTTCAGGCAAGAAGATCTGAGATATCGTGAGAGAAAAGAGGCCAAACGCAACAGACACCTCAGCCGGATGTACAGCATACCCTGTGGTGGTTGTGATAAAGTCTGCATAGGTGGGACAGCACGAGGACTGCACGAACAACGTATCAGTCAACACCGCAGCGCTCTCAGACGCTACGACGCGAGAAGCGCCTTCGTTGTTCACGTCAACACCGACGTTTACCTCCCGAAGTGGTCCCAGGCCTCCATCATAAGGCAAGGCCTGGCCCCACGACAAAGGAAGATGGTAGAAGCGGCGTTCATTCATACCACTAACAACATCAACACCGCTACGGGGAGCCTCGAACTATCCAAGGTCGTCGCTCACCTGATCACCGACGTGACCTGACCACCTAACATTAGTATATAATCTCTTCTATCTAACACAGGCCGGGCCACTCCAGAGAAAAGGCCCGGACGAAGCATGACCGCAAATCTAACTGAATTGAACTGACTGAACCTCTTGTCATGTATCCCCCAACGAAGCAGTAGCAAAAAGGCCTTCGGTATATTCGTGTGTTTTTTTGTTCTTCGCTTCGATGTTCCTGTTATATATATATATATATATATATATATATATATATATATATATATATATATATATATTATATATATATATATATATATATATATATATATATATATATATATATATATATGATAACGATTATAATAACGAAGCAACAGCAATGATAACCATGATGAATATTTTAATAATACACATCATTGCAACCAGCATTAATAACAACCCTTTCTGAAAGCCATTTTCCCCCAAAGTCGCCTTTCTTCCACCAACAAGAAAGACAACAAGAGAGAAAGGAGAAAATCTTACCCTATCGTCAGTCCTTATCTGCAACTCCTCATACTCCGATAACGAAGAAGAACCAGAGAGGAACGGATAATGGGAACGAATGGGGGTGAATGCAAATGAACAATTGAACATTTCAGATAACAGCTGACAAACGGCCGGTAGGAAACGAATGCATATTGGCATCGGAGTCACAAATTTTGCGAGATCTTGCAAATTCTCCGTTGCAGTTTGGGCGTTTTTGCGATAGATATTTGGTGGTGAAATGGGCGCAATGGTAGACAATGGTGATGGATGTGATGGCGGTGGTGATAGTGATGATGGTGATCTTAATGAGGATGGTGGTGATGATAATGGTGGTTGTGATGATGATGATGATGATAATGGTGATGATGGTGGTGGTGATGATGTCGATAATGGTGATTATGATGATGGTTGTAGTGATTTTGATGGTGATGATGATTATGGTGACGATGATGATGATGGTGAAGGCAAATAACCCTAGTTATAGTGATTACACTAACACTAATACGAATGACGTCTGTACTAATATCAAAAACGGTAAATAAATAACCACGATAATAAAGATAACAAAATGACAATAATAACAACAACACGACTACGCCAACGAAACTTCCTAACAACAACAACACCACAACGATCATCCCAAATCAGAACGGTAAACGCAACACCCAAATACCGCAAGAATAATGACAATACCACCAACACCAAAACCTGGAACACCATCGACTTGGACTGAACAGAGAGCAAGCAGATCCTTCGACTCGTATGCAAATCCAGTGTTTAGGTTTCCATTAGTTCTCAGCTGAACCATTCGTCATTCTTTACGTCTAATCTCCTGGCTTTGGCTAATCCGGTTATGAAATAAAAATGATGATGATAATGACAAGAGCTGCAGTGAAGATGATAATATATACTAATGGTGATGATGATTAATGATGATGATGATAATGATAATTATGATAATATCGATAATGATAATGATAGAAATAGTAATGACAATGCCAACAACGATAATAATTATGATAATGGTAACAATGATAATAATGATGTTAATTGATATCAATAATGATAAAGATAATCAAAACTAGAAGCACTCTGCGCGCATACCTCCGCCAAGGCAGAGGGCTTACCGATGCAACAAGAACATTCACACTTCGAAAAATACATCGAAATCCCCAGTCAATCAAAATTCAATTTAATCTACGTTACGTTAAGACACACTTCTTGTAGAGATCATGAAGATTTGTTCATGACTTTCTGAACTCTCCTGCTAACCAACCGACCAGCAAACAAACAAACAAACTAACTAACTAACTAACCAACGCGACAGAAAACATAACCTCCTTGGTGGATGTAACATATATATACATGAACCGTATCCACGTTGATAAATATGGAAATGTATGAATGAGAACGAATCTCTTCACAATACAAGAGATGAATTTGACCGGTTTCGATTATATCTTCGTCAGAAATATATGTACTTCTGACGAGTATATATATATGCATATGTATACATATATACATATACATATATACATATACATACATACATATATATATATATATATATATATATATATATATATATATATATATATATATATATATATATATATATAATATATTATATATATATATATATATATATATATATATATATATATGTATATATATATATATATATATATATATATATATATATATATATATATATATACATATATATATATATATATATATATATATATATATATATATATATATATATATATATATTATATATATATATATATATATATATATGTATGTATGTATATATATATATTGTGTATGTGTGTGTGTATATATATATGTTTATGTGTGTATGTGCGTATAATTATATGCTGTTATGAGTAGTAGTTGCAACAGTAGAAGCAGCACTTATCAACATTGCAATTGTACCATGTTCGCAACAGCTTAAATTCTCGTTTTTTTCCTATCCTTTTTTTCTCTTTCTCGGAATGCCGTTTCTTCACTTCGCGATGGGCGCATATCTTTAAGCCTAGAATGCGCCTATCATATGACACAGGACCATGCGCTGTTGCCCCCGACTACAGGGCGCTCCTCGACTCTCATTCTGGGTCATTCTGCTTCGAGAGGCCTGGTCATGGTCCGCGATCGATCTCTACTCACGGGGAAGAAGAACGGGGAAGGGGCGTCAAAGTGACAAACAACATTTCATTCACTTAAATGCTCTCTGTCTCTCTGTCTGGTTGTGTCAGTCTCTCTTTCTGCGTTTGTCTCTGTTTCTTTGTTTGTTTCTCTCTCTCTATCTATCTCTCTATCTCTCTGTCTGTCTGTCTGTCACTATCTCACTCTCACTCTCTCTCTCTCTCTCCCTCTCCCTCTCCCTCCATCCCTCCCTGTCACTCACTCTCTCACACTCTATCTATCTCTCTCTTTCTCTCTCTTTCTCACCCTCCCTCTCTCTCACTCACTCACTCTCTGTCTGTCTGTCTCTATCTCACCCTCTCTCTTTCTCCCCCCCCCTCTTTTTTTCTCTGTCTGTCTGTCTCTTTCTCTCCTCTCTCGCCTCTCTCTCTCTCTCTCTCTCTCCTCTCTCTCTCTCTCTCCTCTCTCCTCTCTCTCTTCTCCGTCTCTCTCTCTCTCTCTCTCTCTCTCTCTCTCTCTCTCTCTCTCCTCTCTCTCTCTCTCTCTCTCTCTCTCTCTCTCTCTCTCTCTCTCTCTAACTCTCTAAACCCTAATTCACTGT
>NW_020872291.1:70597-75597 GCF_003789085.1 Penaeus vannamei
ACATTAGGTGCATATATCCAACCATACATCTGGAAAGACTACACCTTAAGGCGAATATTTAGTTTAGATATTAAATACGTTTTTCATTAGTTTTTTTTTTTTTTCATTTTAAGCTGATTTTATGATTCAAAGCGGTCTTGGCGCATTTCGAATTGCCCTAAGAATAAGAAATCGTTTTGCTCATTGTATATATGAATGAAATGATTAATGATGAACAATTATTATCAAAAGATTATGATATCCTTCCCAGAGGCAGTGCGTGTATGACCAGAGACACAGAACCGGAATCCTGCAACCTCAGGATATGCTTATGCTTTATACCGAGTTTACTAAATCCTCCAACACAGACACACACACACACGCACACATGCACACAAACACGCTCATATGTGTAACTTGCAGAACGAGAACTGCATTGAACGTGCATGACGTAATGTAGATGGGAAATGACTGAAAAGGAGAGAGGAGTAAATGTGACATAGTGACAGTAAAAGGGGAAGGAATTATGAAAGTGACATTGATGTTTTATTTTGTTTTGCATGTTTGATTCGTAATTTTTGCAAATTGAAAAAATAGATTATTAAAGGCTTATATTCTTTTAATGAACCCCAATCTCTCCAATCATACATCTCTCTATATATTCCTGCGTATACAAAAATGGCCAGAATCCAAGAATCAAAGAGCATTTGCATAAAACCAAAATATAAAATATCCTTACAATATATATATATATATATATATATATATATATATATATTATAATATATATTATAATATATGTATTACAATACTGTGTGTGGTTGTACCGAGGTTGCTACCTCCAGGTGTGTATTATATATAATATATTTACTATAATAATTATATATATTAGCTTAATTAATAATTTATAATAACTAATATGAATATAAATTATATGAACTAAATAGATTGATGTGTGTTATACGGACGTTGACATGATGTTGATCTACTTATCACGTACTGTGTTTAAAAAATTAAGTGTATATTAAATATGCTATAAAATAAGCTGGACCCATCATAATATACATCCAATAACCTTATACACTATACATTACAATTAATAGTATAGTAAACTAATAATATAATATCTATAAAGTAATATATAAATATACTATATCATAACCTTATAAAATCAATTAAATAACACATCATATCATACACACACTTAAGTTGCAACATGCAGGACCCAAACCACTCCACAAACACATACTGAATGTCTATAACATATTGCGTGTGACTACATAAACCCTAAAAACCGCATAATAAATGGTGTCGCGTGTACTGCTACGTCAGCGTGCACTTAATACCCATCATCTCTCCCACCTATTTCCCACGTCGAAAACGACGAACAATATCGAAACAAAACAGAATCAAGCATCTAAGAGCCTCTAATCTTCGCACTCTATAGACGTCGACCTCGCGCAATTGCCATAGGAAAAAACCTTGGACACTCTTGTTGGCCTTGATCCACAACACGATCTTCTGCCTTTTGCCTGACGGCTTCCACGGCGGCCAGTCTCAGCGCTCAGCCAACGCGTTAAGCGAAGGAGAGCGAGTCTTCCTGTCCTTCCCGCGTGTTCTGTGGCGAGCGCGGATTCGATCTAGAAAGAATGAGCGAAAGATGATGACGGGAACGGCGAGGAGAGGGTAATGAAGAGCGAAAGGCATGAAGATGTGGGAAAAAGGAAGAAGAAGGAATATATAAGAGAGAAGAAATAAAAGAGAGATAGAAGAGAAGAAGAGAAACAAGAAGAAGAAAGATGAAGGGAGAAGAGCAAGAAGAACGAAGTAGAGGAAAGATGAGAGATCGAAGAGAGAGAGACTAGAGAAAGAGAGAGAGAGAGACAGAGACAGAACAACCGTAAAAAAATGGCTAATTTTTAGCTCTAATTTCTAGACAGTAGCGCAGGAGAATGCTACAAAATGACCAAACTTATTTCTCCCTTAGTACCTTTGAGTATTTTTGGGCTTACTGATTCTTCGGTGTCTTATTTTGTCGTTGATCTTTGATGGCGCCAAACAATAAAAATAACGCCATAAGATGATAATAACACGTCTTTGGAGCCTTTTCATTGGCTGATCCTCGGTGTCTCCAACGTCACGAAGATCAACGTGCCACAGGTGTGATTTCGTACCCCATAATCGCATTATGACTTTGCCCTCTAAACCTGTATCCTTCGTGGGCATAGATTTCCCTCTTTCGTAGCATGTAGGGGGTCTTCCACGGGCATAGATTTCCCTCTTTCATGGGCACAGATCTCCCTATTAAAACAAATAGATAAAAGTTGTGTTTTTTTTTTCTCTCTCTCTTCTCCAAACCCACATTCTCTCTCTCTCTCTCTCTCTCTCTCTCTTTCTCTCTCTCTCTCTCTCTTGTACTCTTTTTCCTCCTCTCGTCTTTATTCTTTTGATTTCGTCTTTCCTTTTTTTTCTCTTTTCTTTTCGCATTACAATTAGATTTCCCTCTTCCGTAGCACGTAGAGGACGAGCGACCGAGAGAAAGGACCCAGCGGATTCCCTCGGCGAGGCGTCTGCTGGTGACCTAACAGCCTAGAGGTTGAGGCTCGTGAATAAAGAGCTTTGTCTGAGATCAGTTAAAAATAGAGCCACAGAGAGAGAGAGCCTCGGAGTGAGCACCCGTGTGTGTGTGTGTATGTGTGTGTGTGTGTGTGTGTGTGTGTGTGTGAGGGCCACTATACTTTAAAACACAGGTGCACCGTCCCTGGCACAGCTCACAGAGCTCTAAAAATACATGAACCCGAGATACACCAACAAAGACACACAATACACTGATGTCACTATATTCCTAAACATCAGTGTGTGAAAATAGCGATAACGCTACTAGCACGCACATTTCCCCCCCCTGCAAATTCCTAGATTTTTCCCCTCTATCTGAAATCCCCCGAAAACATACCGGGGATTAGCTCGCCCTCATAAAACAGGAAAACAACAGCCCCGCGCTTACCGAAGCAGGTGGAGCGCAGACAGACAGATGTTCCACGGCAGGAACACGCAGAAGGAGGAGAAGGAGGAGGAGGACAAGATGGAGGAGGAGGAGGACGAGATGGAGGAGGAGGAGGAGGACGAGATGGAGGAAGAAGAGGAGGAGGACGAGATGGAGCAGAAGGAGGAAGAGGAAGAGGAAGAGGAGAAGGAGGAGATGAAGGAGATGGAGGAAGAGGAAGAAGAGGAGAAGGAGGAGATCAAAGAGATGGAGGGAAAGGAAGAGGAAGAGGAAGAAATGGAGCAAGAGGAGGAGGAGGGTTGTAACTAGCAAACCTATTTCCGATCTCCCGTTTCGCTCCATCTCGAAAATACCTCCGGAACAGCGCCTCGCAAATCAGAGGAAGGCAAATGCTGTCGCGAGCGTGTGGCTGTAAAACGAGCTCCCTGTTTGGTCGCCCCGTTATGCTCCTAACACGGGAACGCAGCCTCGTTAGAAGGGATAGAGCGACGTGATCTATCCCTGCAATACGTGCGTCTCTTGGAGCTGAGCTGTGAATGAAGGTATTCTCTGGAGTAGTGTGTAAGTTCTTTGGTTGGAAAGACTAATTATTCTTATATTTAGTTGTTGTTTTTTTCGGTAAGATGAGTAACCTTAACCTGCCCTTAAACCAACGTTATTCGAGCACCTCACAAGAAGTAAAACTCCGTAATTGCTGCCGGTAATATGATCCTTTCTATTTTGGCGATGCAATCTCATTCTCCAGCTATGCTCCTGTTTGGGTAGCGATGTAGCCCCGGCCTAGCACTCTTATAATCCTACTTTTGCTATCGCTGCTATTCCGACGGCGGGACAAAGCCTCGAACGGCAGAAATTTCCGGGGCGATTGAACTCCGTTTTATAGCGCGATCGCCTTCCTCGCCGAGGGAAGGGGGCGGGCGCGCCGATAGAGCGAACGGCCCCCAAGGGGCTGTGACAACGCTGGTAATCCTGAGAGGTATTTAGTGTGTTCTCGCGTGTAAGCCTCTGTTGGCCGGGGCTTCCTGGCACGAGGGGGACGGCAGTAACTCCCGAAGGAGACGGAGGAGGCGGAGGCGGAGGCGCTGAAGGAGGCAGAGGCGGCGGCGGTCGTTCGAGGATCAGGGTGATGGCTGGTTCTCGGTTCTGTGACAAGCAATGTTGTTCTTTGGGGGGCTGGCGTTTGTTTCTTTGTTCCGGGGCGGCGGGGGAGCTGGCGATGGCTTCGCTGGTATTCCACGGAAATAGAGAGGGTTTAGGGTCCCTTAACGGAGGGGCGGGCGCCCTTCGGAGCTATTTGCTAATTCTGTGGGGGGTCGCAGTAAGGCTGGTCGTAATGAAGGCAGAGAAGAAAGCGGTATAGTAAGCGACCCCCCCCCCCTCCCGCTGCAGCAGGCGAGTCCCTTCGGCGTCGCACGGAGCCCTGACGCCGAGCCATGTGGCTTTTGACGCCGAGGACTGTCGGAAGCCTCCTCGTAGCCACAGGGGGCCATGACGGAGGCCCGCGGGCGAGGCGGGGAGGGCCCTCGCGGCGGCGCGGCGGCGAGAGCGGAGGCCCGGTGACACAGTAGCGCCGGGCACCGCTGTTGGCCGATACCGTAGCTTACCGCGGGCCTGACATACCTCCGCCCCGGCCCGGATGCCAGGTCGCGAGCGTCGCCGCTGCACCTGCTATTTCTGTCTCCTCGCGCGGCCCCGGACGCCGCCGCGCCCAGGCCTCCGCCCCTAGCGCCGCCGCGGGGCTTATCCTGGGGCCCCTACGGCAGGGAGGAGTCTTCGCCTGGGGCTGTGCGTCTTCTGTCCGTCTGTCTGTCTTCTTTTTACTCCGTCTACCTGTCTTGGTTATCTTTCTGTGTATTTCTCTCTCTCTCTCTCTCTCTCTCTCTCTCTCTCTTCTCTCTCTCTCTCTCTCTCTCTCTCTCTCTCTCTCGTCTTCTCTCTCTCTCTCTCATTCTCTATCTCTTTCCTGTGTCTCTCTCTCACCTCTCTCCTCTCACCATCCCGTTCCTCCCTCCTCTCA
>NW_020872291.1:83097-88234 GCF_003789085.1 Penaeus vannamei
ATGAACAAGAGTATATAGCATATTACCATTTCTCAGCGTTACAAAACTCAAGAGAATGAGCTTTCTGAATTGCCAGAGTCTACATGATAATTGTAATGTTGATAGCACTGCCTCCAGACTCATCCTGAGAAAATGTTCATACTCTTGCAATCATTTTGTATCAGCATTGCCGTTCTTGTGTCTACAGGAAATGAACATTATAACTTTACCTCGCGCTTTGACTGAAAAGATAACGAGGAGAATGACAAGTTTTTTTTTGTCACTCAGAGAGGGAGGGAGAGGGAGAGAGAGAGAAAGAAAGAGAGAGAGAGAGAGAAGAGAGAGAGAGAGAGAGAGAGAGAGAGAGAGAGAGAGAGAGAGAGAGAGAGAGAGAGAGAGAGAGAGAGAGAGAGAGAGAGAGAGATAGACAGAGAGAGATAGATAGACAGAGAGATAGATAGAACGAGAGAGACAGACAGACAGAGAGACCAAGACAGACAGACAGGCAGAGACAGAAAGAGCAAGACAGAACAAGAGAGTGAAAAAGAAACAGCCAGACAAAGATAAAGACCGAGAATGGGAGAAAAAGAGAAGAAAAATCACAGTCATACACGCACCACACACATGCTCCACACTCACTATAATTAAACCAACTCACACTGTTCTCATCAATTCCAAACATGCCCATCTTTACCCTTGGAAAAAACAGAAGTAAAAAAAAAAAAAAAAAAAAAAAAAAAAAAAAAAAGATTGAATAAAAGCACATAAGTAGTACAAGTGAAAAAAAAGAAGAGAAAAAAAGAAACAGACACAGCACTAGAAAAAATAAGTGAAATGAAACAGATGTTGTAAGCCCACGCACCTTCCACGCATTCAGAACAGTGGAGGAGAGAGACAAGGGAGGAGAGAAGAAAGGAAGGAGGGAAGGAGAGAGAGAAGAGCGGATGAAGGCATGGAAAAAGGGAAGGAGAGAAAGAGAGAAGAGCGGATGAAAGGAAGAAGGCATGGAATGAGGGAAGGAGAGAGAGAGAGAAGAGCCGATGAAAGGAAGAAGGCATGGAAAGAGGGAAGGAGAGAGAGAGAGAAGAGCCGATGAAAGGAAGAAGGCATGGAAAGAGGGAAGGAGAGAGAGAAAAGCGGATGGAAGGAAGAAGAAAGGAAGGAGGGAAGGAGAGAGAGAAGAGCGGATGAAAGGAAGAAGGCATGGAAAGGGAAGGAGAGAGAGAGAAGAGCGGATGAAAGGAAGAAAGAAGAAATGAAGGAGGGAAGGAGAGAGAGAGAAGAGCGGATGAAAGGAAGAAGGCATGGAAAGAGGGAAGGAGAGAAGAGCGGATGAAAGGAAGAAGGCATGGAAAGAGGGAAGGAGAGAGAGAGAGAAGAGCGGATGAAAGGAAGGCATGGAAAGAGGGAAGGAGAGAGAGAGAAGCATGAAAGGAAGAAGGCATGGAAAGAGGGAAGGAGAGAGAGAGAGAAGAGCGGATGAAAGGAAGAAGAAAGGAAGGAGGGAAGGAGAGAGAGAAGAGCGGATGAAAGGAAGAAGGCATGGAAAGAGGGAAGGAGAGAGAGAGAAGAGCGGATGGAAAGAAGAAGGCATGGAAAGAGGGAAGGAGAGAGAGATGAAAGGAGAAGGCATGGAAAAGAGAAGGAGAGGAGAGAGAGAAGAGAGGATGAAAGGAAGAAGGCATGGAAAGAGGGATATAAGGAAGGTAGGAAGGAAAGAAAGAAATGAGGGAAAGTAGGAGGGAAGGAGAGATGGAAGGAAGAAGGTATGGAAAGAGGGAATGAGAGAAGAAAAGAGAGAAGGAAAAAGGGCAGGGAGAAGGAAAGGAAAAGAGGAAAAGGGGATGGAGAGAGGGAGAGAATGGAGGAAGGAGGGAAGGAAATGGGAATGGGAAGAGGGAATGACGGAAGGTAGTAGAGAAAGGAGATGGGAAGAAAGAGGGAAGAAGGAAAAGAGAAGAAAGGCTGGAAACCGGAAAAGAGGGAATGGCGCATTAAGGAAGGAAGTAGATAAGAAACCAGTAAAAGGCACAAGAAAAGAGGAGAAAAATACGAAGAAAACAGGAAAAGAAGCATAAAAAACGATAAAAGAAACAAAAAAAGAAAAAGAAATAGAACAAAAAGAAAAAGAAACAGAAGAAAACACATAAATGAGACCAAAAAAGAAAAAAAAAGAAGAAAGAAAACACGACAATAAACCAAAGAAGGAGAAATAAAAAAGAAAAACGAAAAGAGAGAAAAAAAAGAAAGAAAGTAAAGTAAGGAAGGAGAGGCGAGGGAAAGAAGAAGATCCCCCCCCCGAAGACCTACCGCCTCGTCCTCCTCCTCCTCTGACCTACGTAGGCGAGGCAGAAGGCAGACTAGGATTGCGAAGAAGGAAACGAGATTCGCCGAATATGGAAGCCACAAAAATTAATAATGACAATAACACACACACACACACACACACACACACAACACACACAACACACACACACACACAACACACACACACACACATTGTTGCCTGTTCTTCTAGGCTGAAGAGGGTTGTTGTGGCGAAGGTGAGATGAGGGAGAGAAGAGAGATGGAGGGGAGAGAGAGAGAGGGGGGGGAGGGAGAGAGAGAGGGCGGAGGAGGGAGAGGGGGGAGGGAGGGAGAGGAGAGAGAGAGAGAGAGAGAGAGAGAGAGAGAGAGAGAGAGAAGAGAGAGAGAGAGAGAGAGAGAGAGAGGAGAGAGGAGGGGGGAGAGAGAGAGAGAGGGAGAGAGAGAGAGAGAAAATGAATGGAGGGATTGGGGGAATGAATGAATGGTGGGATGGAAGAATGAAATGAAGAATGATGAATGAAGGAATGGAGGGATGGGGAGAGAAGAATGAAAGAAATGAGAGATTAGGGAATGAAGGAATAGAGGAATTTGGAAATGAGTGAATGGAGGGATAGAAAAATGAGAGAATAGAGAGATAGGCGACTGAATGCATGGATTGATAGGAGAATGGAGGAATAAAGGGATAAGGGAATGAATGGAGAGATAGAAGAATGAATGAATAGAGAAAAGGGGGAATTGATAAGCGAAGGAGAGGAAGTGAGCAAGGAAATATATATGTAGGTGTTGACGTACATACGTTTTGACAAATACTGATGATGATGACAGGTGACAGAACAAGTAAACACTAAAATGACACGCGATTTTTTTTGATAAGGAAGTGAGAAATGTAATTCTTGAACGATAAGTAGTTCGAAAGAAGTGGTAGAATACCCACTGTACACAAATTATGTCTTTTGAAATTTAATTTGTGTATAATGGGTTTTTCTTAGCACTGTATCAATACTGTATTTTGTCTCCCTTCAGAGATAGAGAGAGAAGGAAAGAGAAGGAGAGATGGCTAGATAGATAGACAGACAGACAGAGAGAGAGACCGAGAGATAGATAGATAGAGAGCGAGAGAGAGAGAGAGAGAGAGAGAGAGAGAGAGAGATAGATAGAGAGAGAGAGAGAGAGAGAGAGAGAGAGAGAGACCGAGATATAGATAGATAGATAGATAGAGAGAGAGAGAGAGAGATAGATAGATAGATAGATAGATAGAGAGAGAGAGAGGAAGGGAGGGATCGACAGACAGAGCAGAGAGAGAGAGACCGAGAGATAGATAGATAGATAGATAGAGAGAGAGAGAGAGAGGGGGTCGAGCAAGAGAGACAAACAGACAAAGATCCCCCCCCCCCCAACCCAGACCGGCAGGGACCAACCACCGCACGTCACTCCACCACAAATAGACGATCCACCGAAAAGGACACCTCCCCCCTCCTCCCACCCCCCCCCCTTCGAATCACCCCTTTTCTCCCCTGCCGGTCCAGCATGTGGATGGGCGGCACCAGCGCGTCCGACCCTGGCACTCGAGGCTCTCCCCAGTGGCACCGATGCCTAGTTTAGGGGTTGTGTGTCCAGCCGGTCTTCGGGGACCAGGCTGAGGCCGTTGTAAGTCTGTGTGCCATGGGGGAGGTGCTGGTTAAGGTGCAATTGATTTCCTTTTTTTCCTCTTTTTTTTTTTTTGGAAATATTTGCGTTTGGGTGAAGGCCAGGGGATGGAATTTTCTCTGTCTTTCTTTCTTTCTCTTTTCTTTCTCTCTCTCTCTCTCTCTCTCTCTCTCTCTCTCTCTCTCTCTCTCTCTCTCTCTCTCTCTCTCTCTCTCTCTCTCTCTCTCTCTCTCTCTCTCTCTCTCTCTTCTTTCCTTCTCTCCTTCCCTCCCTCCCTCCCTCCCTTCTTCCCCTCCTCCCCACCTCTCTCTCTCTCCAAAATGATAAAAGGAAGGAAAATCATCTTTACAAAAGCAGACATAATCGCACACACAATGCACTCAAACACCCAGCATTTTATAGCAGAAAAAAAAAAAAAATCTTTAACAATCTTTTTCCAATTTTTTTTTTCCTGTCCATTAACCGTAGTGCTGACCAGAACTCTCGTCTACCTTAATAACGTTGATCAGAATTACAGGTCATTCTGGTAGGTCATCTTTACGGCACAGGTCAGAATGCAATGCAACTTTTCCATTGCATGATTATCAGTCTTAATATTAATTAATTATTATCATGATTATTACCTATTTACCAGCTTTTCGTTTCCCTCGGAATCTGAGGCCAAGGAAACGGTAGGTATTTGTCATGGGAAAAAAAAACACAAGCTCTTTTTCCTAACATTGGGTAAGTGTTTTCTAAATATTTGTTTTTACTCAGGCACAAAAAAAAAAAAAAAAAAAAAAAGTTTCACATTGTGCTCGTGTTTTGATACTTGCCAACACTTTAATCCTTTTTTTCTAGACTGCTAACATGTATTTCAGATAGATAACTACGTCGGCCACTGTTTAAGTTAGCATTTGATTGTGTTTTCAAATTCAACCCAAGAATTTAGGTTCCTGTCGCCCTAACTATTTTCGTTTTACAAATTAAGCTTGTAAATATTTCCTACAGATATGCTTGTTAGCAGAGCAGATTAACTGATAAATCCAAATGCCAGACCTTATTTGCAGAAAAGCATTCTTTTTAGGCAACAAATAACACGCATATATATGTTATATTAGTATATAATATATATATATATATATTATATATATATATATATTATATATAATATATATGATACTATATGTAGTAGTATATATATATATATAATATATATATATAT
>NW_020872291.1:93318-95818 GCF_003789085.1 Penaeus vannamei
TGAGAGTGTGAGAGTGAGAGTGTTGAGTAAGAGTGAGAAAGAGTGAGAGTAAGAGTGAGTGAGTGAGAGTAGACAGTGAGAGTGAGAAGAAGTGACTAAGTGTGAGTGTGTGTGAGTTTGAGTAAGAGTAAGAGTAAGAGTGAGTGAGAGTGTTGCATAGAGCCATAGAGATAGAGGGATATAGACACATAGATACAAGATACAGACACAGGATACGGAGATACGAAATACAGATACATCAGATACGAATACAGAGACAGTGATAAAGACAGTAACAAACATACAGATACAGCCACAGCGACACAGATACAGATAGAGAAGGAGAGATAAGAGCCAAAAGTGATTAATATTTACCAAAGATTTACCATGCCTCACGTAACGACTTTGGGCTTAATATATTCTGTACATTAGGGTTGGAATCGATGAGGTATGAGTAGTCATATCCATAACAGAGTAAAAGGGAAATTGAAGGAGGGAAGGGGAATGGGAGAGAGAGAGGAAATAGAAAATAAAATAGGGGGAGAGAAGGAAGAGAAATGGGATAGAAAGGAGGAGGGAGGAGGAAGGGAGGAGGAGAAAAGAGGGAGAGGAGAGAGGGAAGGAGGAGAGAGTGGGGAGTAGAGGGAGAGGGAGAAGGAGGAGAGGATGGGAGAAGAGTGGGAGTAGGGAGAAGAAGAAGAGGAGGGGAAGGGGGGATGGGGAGATAGAGATAAGGTAATAATAGGGGGAGAGAGGAGAGAAATAGGAGGGAAAGTAGAAAGGGAGGAGGGAGAAGAAGAGAGAGGAGAGAAGGAATGGGAGAGAAGATAAAGATGAAAAGGAGAGAAGAAGTGGGAGAGAGTGGAAGTAGAGGGGGAGGGAGAAGAAAGAGGAGAGAGGGGGAATGGGAGATAGAGAAAGGAGGAGGGGAGGGAAGAGAAAGGAGAAAGAAAAAAAGAAAAAAACATAGAACGACACTGCGGGAGGGGACAAAAAGAGGCAAAGAAACAGACAGGTAGACAAAAAAAAAAAAAAAAAAAAAAACGCAAAGAGAGAGACAGAGGTGAGAGAGAGAGACAGAGAAGACAGAGAAGACAGAGAGAGAGGGAGAGAGGAGACAGAGAGAGAGAGAGAGAGAGAGAGAGAGAGAGAGAGAGAAGAGAGAGAGAGAGAGAGAGAGAGAGAGAGAGAGAGAGAGAGAGAGAGAGAGAGAATAAGAGAGAGCAAGACCCTCCGAAACACAGAGTTCAAAAAAAGACAATTAGATGCACGTCCCATTGAGGCTGAAGTGTACCATCCACAACCTCTCCACTTTTCTTCACAATTTGCTATTCCCGGAAGCACCAAGTTACCTAAATAATTTCTCGGTTGTTGATGTGCCTGCTTCCATGTTTCCCTCGCTTGCTCTGCTTGCTCTGCTTGCACAATCCCTTTCTTCCAAGCGATAAGATGAAATACAGCTGCCTAGGGTTTAAGTCAGCAGGAAATATGAAACGGAATCTTAAAGTTCCTTCACCAGGTTATCATAACAAGAAGATTTACTATGGCCATTCTCTTTCTTGGGGGGCGAGAGGCCAACGTAGAGAGGGGGGAGGAGGGGGGGGCTGGGGAAGGTGGCGTGGAGGGGAGAAGAGAGGGGAAGAGAGTGTAGAGGGAAAGGAGAGTAGAGGTGAGGAGGGAGAGAAGAGAAGAGAGGATGAGATGAGGAGGGAGAAGAGGCGAGAGGACAAGGGGAAGGGGGGGAAGGTGGCGTAGAGGGGAGAGAGAGGGGGAAGAGAGTGCAGAGGGAAGGAGAGGAAGGAAAGGGAGAGTAGAGGAGGGAGAGGGGAGGAGAGGAGAGAAGAGGGGGAGGAAGGCTAGGGAAGGGGAAGGAGTAAGGGAAAGGTGGCGTAGAGAGAAGGGAAGTGGAGGAGGGGTGAAGAGAGTGCAGAGGGAAGGGAGAGTAGAGGAGACGAGGGAAGGGGAGGGGAGAGGAGAAGAGAGAAGATGAGATAAGGGGAGGGAAGAAGAGGCGAGAGACTAACATATAGAGGGGGAAGAGGGGGTTGGGGAAGGGAAGGGGTAGGGGATAGGTGGCGTAGAGGGGAAAGAGGGGTAGGAGAGTGTAGAGGGAAAGCATAGGAAGGGAAGGGAGAGAAGAGGAGAAGAGAGGAGAGGAGAGGAGAAGAAAAGAGAAGAGAGGAGAGGAGAGGAGAGAAGAGAGAGAAGAGAGAAGGGGGAGAAGAAAAGAGAGAGAGAGAAAAGTGAAGAATTAGAGAGGGGAGGGAAGGGGAAGGAGGTGGAGGCGGTGGGAAAAGGGGCGTGATAGATCATGAATCTGTGTGAAAACAAAAATGATTTGCGGCCGGCGTCATTTTCGAAGGCAGATGTATATATGTATTGGCGTTCTTTTCGATGAAGTTTTATTTTTTTTTTTTTTCTTTTGTTTGCTCTCTCTCTCTTCTCTCTCTCTCTCTCTCTCTCTCTCTCTCTCTCTCTCTTCTCTCTCTCTCTCTCTCTCTTCTCTTCTCTTTTCTTACTT
>NW_020872291.1:108318-118318 GCF_003789085.1 Penaeus vannamei
TTCAGGTCAACGCCCCACGTTTCCTCCAACTCTCGTCCTACGCAATCGCAGTCTACGATAGTACGCCTCCACCTGACTTCTCGTCCTCGTCCTCCAAATCGCAGGTCTTCAAGTCACGCCCCCCACCGACTCCTCGTCCTCCAACTCCTCGTCCTCGTCCTCCGAATCGCATGGTCCTACAAGTCACCCCCACCGCGTTCGGTCGCCTTCGAGGGCCCCGAGCACAGCGAGCATCCGGCCGCTCGGAGGAGGCTCGTAGTCCCGGTTTATGTGGCGGGGAATGATGATTGCCAGTATCGCAGGAACCTTCATGGGCCGATATCCATGGCGCTTCCAATATTGCTCCTCTCCTTCTATCTCTTTCTTGCTCTCTCCTTCTTCTCTTTCTTCTCTGTGTCTTTCTCATTCTTGCTCTCTTCTTCTTTCCTTTCTGCTCCTCCTCTTCTTTCTCTTCTTATCTGTGTTCTATCTCCTTTTTTTTTTTTTTTTTTTTTCTGTGTTCTTCTCTTTCTTGCTCTCCTCTTCTCTCTCTTTCTTGCTCTCCTCTTCTTTCTCATTCTTTACTCTGTTTCTAACTCTTTTTTTTCTTCTATGTTCTTGCTCTTTCTTCTCCTCTTTCTTGCTCTCTTCTTCTTTCTCTTTCTTGCTCTCTTCTTCTTTCTCTCTCTTTTCTTGCTTCTCTTTCTTCTTTCTCTTTCTTGCTCTTTCTCTTTCTTTCTTTTCTGTGTTCTCTCTCTTTCTTGCTCATGTGTTCTTTCTCTTCTTGCTTCTCTTCTTTCTCTTTCTGGCTCTCTTCTTCTTTCTCTTTCTGGCTCTCTTCTTCTTTCTCTTTCTTGATGTGTTCTTTCTCTTTCTTGCTCTGTGTTCTTTCTCTTTCTTGCGTCTGTTCTTTCTCTTTCTTAGTTCTATGTTCTTCTCTGTTTGTCTCTCTATCTTCTCTTATCTGCTTCCCCCATTTTCTCTCTTTCTCTATTTCTCCTCTTTCTGCTCTGCCCTTTCTTTCTTTCTGTTCTGTGTTATTTCTTATTGCTCTATCTTCCTCTCTCTTTCTTTCTCTATTTCCTCTTTCTTCTCTCCCTTTTCTCTTTCTGTTCTGTGTTCTTCTCTTTCTTGCTTGCTTTTTGTCTTTCTTGATTCCTATTTCTTCCTCTTCCTCTTTTGCGTTCAGTACTAGGTTTCTTTCCTTTTTCTTCCTGTGTTTTTTCTTCTCGTTTTTTATAAAGGTGTAGAGTAAACGTGTATTCTCAAGAATATCAGTATTACACGACACACACACACACACACCACACCACACACACGTAGCGTATCACAATCTATGAAGATATATATATATATATAATAGTGGTTTATATATATAATATATAATATAATATATAGTGTTATTATATATATATATATATAGAGTAGTTAGACTCGCGTCGTAACACAGCGCACACTGGCTTTCCGTGCGTTATATGTGGCTTGTCTATATAATATCGTCAACACACTCTTCGCAAAGATGCCCATAGTATTCGCTGCGATTGACCATCAACAATCACCTGTGCGCCAGTTGATCTTCGTTTCCGAGAATACTGATTGGGGTTAAGATTTAGCAGAATCTTCCTTCTCAGAACAGGTACAGTTGCAGACATGAAACTTTACTTTCTCGAGTAGAGTTGCGGCGACAGATGAGCAAAGTTTCCGCTCTGCAAATCCGAAGCTGTTAGATAAGCCCCAGGCGGCGATGTGCTATTTTTCGGTATTGTTGCTTAAATGCCTGGTGCAATATTGTGTGGTGTCTGTATAGCATATGTGTGTATATTACATAGCGTATGATTAGTTGATATATATATATATGTATAAGATATAATATATGTAGATATTATAAGATTTTGTGAGTGTATGCATATATGTTATTGGGTGTATGTTGTGGGGGAATGTGTGTGTATTGATGAATAATATTAGAATATAGTAGTAATATATATGTATTCACTGTATTATATACATATATGTATGTGCTATGAAACAAGATCATATATATATCGTATATATCTAGATAATTATTATATATAATATATATAGGTATATATGATATATATAGTATATATATGTATTTATATATTATATGCAAGTGATACATGTGTATGATAATATGAATGTATTACATACATAACTGCATTACACATCACGACAGCACTGAGCTGTCGAATATCTACATCGACAGCACACCACACACCCACACACAACCACCACGACACACACACAACAGCTACATAATCTATCACTACTACACACTATATATCATCTATATCTACTCTATATCCATAAACTTACATTATATATGGCATTCCTTTACTTTAGTATCGTGCGTTGTGTTTTTATAAAAATGCACTATGCTATAATCATTACCAAAGAAATATTCACATAACGGATTTAGGATTGCAGAAATTCCCTGAAAAAATACAACGTAAATAACACGATGCCAAAGACCCTGCCTATGTGCTGGCCGCGTTCCAGACAAGAGCAGAGCATGTCACTAAGACTGATCAGACGGCGGTTGTCTCGATAATGTCCAAGATCCCAAGTTCATTCTCCGAGCGCTCTGTTAGCCGTCTCCTAGATACATCAAAAAAGAACATGGCTCAGTTGATAGAGATTTTTTTGGTGAGCAGGATTTTTTCCTTCTTTCTTCTTCTTTGCTTCTCTGTCTTCTCTCTCTCNAAAGAGGACTGTAAACATGGTGAAGAGAGGAATACAGGATAAAGAGGAGGAAGCTAAGTAAGACGAATGGAACGAGAAAACATGAAATAGAGGAGGAAGTGGACAGTAAAGGTCGAATGAAGGAAGAAAAAAAAGAAACTTTAAGAGAATCAGAACACTTGTGGACTACACCGAGGTCACCGCGAGTACGATCAGGTCACGTAAGGTCAAGGCAAGACAGGTCACAGAAACAATGCAAATGGCAGAATGACTTTGCATCATTATGACAAAATCATGTCAAATGCGAAAATCATATAAGATTAAGAGAGAAAAATAGAGACAAAGGGAGAAAGAGAAATAGAAAGAAAAAGAGAAACAAAGAAAAATACAGAATCTCAGAGAGAGAAAGAAGAAATAGAGAACCAAGAGAGAGAAAGAGAAATAGAGCCATTAGAGAGAGAGAGAATAGAGAACCATAGAGAGAGAAGAGAATAGAGAACCATAGAGAGAAGAAAGAGATAAGAGAAGAGATATAGGAAATAAGAGAAATAGAGAGAGAAGGAGAACCATAGAGGAGAGAAGAGAAGTAGAGAACATAGAGAGAAAGAGAAATAGAGAAACAGATACGGAGGAAGAGATTTAGAGAGGGAGAAAGAGAAATGGAAAACGAAAAGAAAAAAGACGGAGGGTAAGGTAAACGGAATGATACAATTCGCTGATAGTCAAGTGAGTGTTGCAATACCTGAAGCAATAACCGATAACAGTTAAATGCACGTCTGTTTAAATGTGCTCGGTCATCATTGCATAAATGATTGCAGTGCACATCCATTTGATTTTGCAGAATTGATCATTGAACATTTATTTGAGGTAATCGTTGCAATAGACAACTTTGATAACGAATTGATTTATGGCTATGACTGATATCTTGGATTTCCTGTGAAAAGTGGTAATAATTGAAGTGTGTGAGTGTATGCACTGAAGTGCAAGGAGGAGATAAACAGAAAAGAGGGAGAGAAAGATAATGAAGAGAGAGAGAGAGGAGAGGAGAGAGAGAGAGAGAGAGAGAGAGAGAGAGAGAGAGAGAGAGAGAGAGAGAGAGAGAGAGAGAGAGAGAGAGAGAGGAGAGAGAGAGAGGTAGATAGATAGATAGAGAGAGAGAGGGGTAGATAGTAAGCGGTAGATAGATATAGAGAGAGAGAGGGGTAGATAGAGAGAGGAGAGGTAGATTAGGAGAGAGGCAACATAAGACACAGACAAGAAACACAGACAGACTACCAGACATAGAAGACACAAAGGACAACACACAACCAGACACGACAGGTAAACAGACAACCGAACAGAGACTAGACCCGAAGACCAACACACAAACAGCAGACTCACACACACACAGCTGTTCAAAAGCCCCGAAACAAACGTATAGATCATGAACCGTGTCAATGCCACCCATACTTGACATGCACTTGCTGTCTCTCCTCGTGGCATTCGTGAGCAAGTGGCACCCGCGGGATCCTAGGCGTCAGGGGCTTGTGCATTGGAGGCACTTTATCTTCTGTTTATAGTTTTTCGCTTTTTTTAAATCTTTCTTTATGGTTTCTTTTTCCTTTTCTTTTATGTTTTCATTTTTCTTTCTTTTGTTAAGTTTTTTTTATTTCTTTTTCTTTTAAAGTTTTCTTTTTTTTCTTTTTCTTTTTTAAGTTTTTCTTTTTTCTTTTTTTTAAGCTTTTCTTTTTTCTTTTTTTTAAGCTTTTTCTTTTTTCTTTTTTTTACACTTTTTTTTTCTTTCTTTTTAAGCTTTCTTTTTTCTTTCTTTTTAAAGTTTT
Source organism: Penaeus vannamei (assembly GCF_003789085.1). Lineage (NCBI taxonomy): Eukaryota > Metazoa > Arthropoda > Malacostraca > Decapoda > Penaeidae > Penaeus > Penaeus vannamei. The sequence goes on from NW_020872291.1 coordinate 112,818, forward strand.
TCTTTTTCTTTTGTTTCTTTGTGTTTTCTTTTTCCTTTTTGTTTTTCTTTTTTCTTTTAGCCTTATATTATTTTTTCTTCTTTGTCTTTCTTTATATTTCCTTTTCTTTCTTTTTATGTTTTCTTTTTCTTTTTCTTTATTGTTTTTGTTTTTTGTTTTATTTTGGTTACTTTTTAAGAAAGTGTTTTGAGTAGCGGAGGGGTTTTATATAAAAAGATAGTGACGTAAAGATTGTCTGTTTGTTATAATTAATTACTTCGTAAAAATAAAAAAATATCCCCCCCTATAGAATAGTAATAAAAACAAAAAGAGTCAAATGAATACATGATAATAAGAAAATAATCATTTCCCATGAGAAGCAAAACGAGGGAAAAAGTGAAATTGAGAGTAATCTATAAAGTGAAGTGCGTAAGAAAAGTGAAATGAACTTACTGGGATGATATTCATTGGCGCAGATGAGAGCCTGGTGCATAAGGAACGGTGCATTAGTGTGATTGACATGTCGTATTCTGCTCCTTAATCTTGTCCCCACTCCCCGTGCACACACCCTTGGTTCCCCACTCCCTGTGGCACACCTTTAGGTCCCTCATTCCATATGCGCACACCTGGCGTCCTGTGCAGCACATGTACACCTCCTACTCCTGTGTACACACAGCATCCTACGCCTTGTGCACGCACATGTAACCCACTCCAGTGCATACACCATGTCCCCACTCCCTGTGCACACGCTGTCTCCCACCCCTGCATACGCTCCATCCTATCCCTGTGCACCACATATGCACTCCCAATCTGTGTACACACATTTTCGCCCCATTTCCTGTGGTTCCCCAGCACACCTTCTATAATATTTTTTATCTTCGCTTTTTCTGTTTCTGTTATCTATTTATTCTCGTTATTCTCCTTCGCTTCCCCACTCCCTGTGTTTAGGGCCCCTTCGCTTTTTTTTTCCCTTTCTTTCTTCGTCGTTTCTGCACTCTTTTCTTTCATATCCCTTTTCTTTTTTTCTTTTTATTTTTCCCTTTCTTTCTCCTCTTTTAGTCCTTTTTTCTCTCTCTTCTCTTTTATCTCCATTCTTTCTCTCATATCCCCTTTCTCTCTTCTCTCTTTTATTCCTCCTCTTCTCCTGTTAATTCGCCTTCTTTTCTCTCTCCTCTTTTTTCACCCGTTCCCTTTATTTCCCTCTTTTATTCGTCCTGTTCTCTCCCTCTTCCACGTTTATTCACGCTTCTGCTCCTCTCTTCTTTTATCCTCCCTTTTATCTCTCTTTTTTTTTATTCAGTCTCTCTCTCTCCTCTTTTATGCGCCCCTTTTGCTTTCTTCCCCCGCCCTTCGCTTTCCTCATAGCCTGTGCTCGAGGATTTCCTTTGTTTTCGTCATTTCCTCTTATTTCACTCATTCATTCCCTTGTGTTTCGTTTCTCCTTTTTCGTTTGTTCCTTTTTATTTTGTGTTTTTTTTTCCTCTCATCATTCCCATCGTCTTCTTTTTTTTTTACTTACGTCTTTTTTCTCGTGTTTTTTTTTTGTCGTCTTTCTTTCTTTTATTTTTTTTTTTCTCTCGAATTTATTTATTTCCTTTATTTAATTTTCTCAAACTTGTTATTGTTGCTTTGTTATTTCTATCGAGGTTTTCTCTCTATTCTTACCCCCTTGGTTTTATTGATTCTTTTATGCCTTGTCTTTTTTCTCCATCTCGTAAATTCTTTCTGTATGCTTCTTCTTTTATGCAGACTGTGTGTGTTTTTCTCTCTCATAATTTTCTCTTTCGTACTCTCTTCCTTCTTATAGCACCCCCTTTGTTTCACTTTTTTCTCCATTCCTCTCTTTTTTCTTCTACACTTCTATTTTCTTCCTCGTTTTAAAATTTTTCGTTTTTCATTTAGTTATTTTATTATCGCACCACTATTTCCATTTTCCTCTTCTTTCTAAATACGTATCTTCTTTCTTTTCCTCCCTCCTGATCCTCATATTTCTCCGTCGTATAGTATTTTCTCTTTAATTCTTCCTTTTTGTGATTCTATTTTTCTTTCTTTTCCTCTTTTAATTCATTTCTCCTTTTTTTATTTTCCTTCTCCCTTCCTTTATCCGCACACATCTCCTCCCTTTCTTTCTTCTCTCTCCTTTTATTCTCCGTTTCTTTTTCTTCCTTCATTCCTTCTTTCTTTTTCCTCTATTTGGCCACATATCTGCCTTGTTTTCTTTATCATCACTCTTCTGCTTCATTCGCTTTTTTCTCTCTCTTCGTACTTTATTTTTATTCTCTCCTCTTTTTTTTTTATTTATTTATTTCTCTTTGTTGTCGGCACTTACACTCATACTCTCAGGGTTCTCTTTTTTATTCCTTATCTCTTACCTTTCTTTCGGGTCCATTTTTATCCAAAATTTGCATCATGACGACCTAGGGAAGAACTTGCTAAGCGACGACCTATATTGACCCTAGGATTAGGCGGGGGGGGGGGCGTGTTTGTCGTAATACGCAAGGTGTGTCAGAAAGGGAGGATCTTTAGTATGATCCTTGCTGGGTAGGGTTCCTTCTTCCCCTCTCTCTTCTCTCTCTTTCTTCTCTCTCTTTCTCTTCTCTCCTCGTCTTTTCTTCTTCTCTCTTTCTCTTCTCTCTGTCCTGCTTTTCCTGCATCTCTCCTCTCTCTCTATCTGTTCTCTTCTCATCTTCTCTCTCTCTCTCTTCTACTCCTCTCCTCTCTCTCTATCATCTCTCCTAATAATTATATATACCTCTCCCTCTCAATAATACTCTCTATATATATACTTTTTCCCTCCTCTTACAATCTCTTTCCCTCTCTCGATCCTTCCTTTATCCCCCCCTCTTCTCTGCTTTTCGTCTCCCTTTTTCTCTCTCATATCTCTCTCTCTCTGACCTTACTCTAGGGAGGTCAACCAGAAAGGGGGAAAGAGAGAAAAAAAGGAAATGTCAGTAATATCAAGAATTAAAAAATACAATACAATGATAAGGTATATATCATCAACTGTCACTTTCCTTTTGTTGTCGCAATCGTGCAAGTATAGTAATAGCATGATCAATACATTTCCCAACGTTTGGCCTTGTTACTGTTTTTTTTCTCTGTTTTTGTTTGTTGTTGTTACCGGTTACTGTTTTTGGCGTTGCCTTGAGTTGGCTGACAAAGGTTTTTCCGGCAGTGCTTGGTCGATATTCGGTGTTTTTAAAGTGGATTTGTATGTTCATTTATTGTTAGTGGTAATGTTAGTGTTGTTGTTCTTGTTTTCATATCATCAAGATATTTATCAGTTGCTATTGTTATTGCTGTTATTACTATTATCATCATCATCTTCCTCATTGACTTACTAAGAAGATATGAAGGAGTTTAATAGTATGAATATATATATATATATACATATATATTATATACTATATATATATATAAATATATATATATATAATATATATATATATACAACACACATACACAACACACACCACATATAGTACACACATACATACACACACATCCATACATCATACATCCATACACACACACACACACACACACACACACACACACACACACACACAACCACACACACACACACACCACACACGGCAACGCACACGCACACGCACGCACACACACACACACACACCACACACAGCACCAACACACACACACACACACACACACAAACACAACACACACACACACACACACACACACACACACGTAACGCGCACGCACAACGCACCAGTGTGCACACACGCACACGCAACGCAACACGCACCCGCATGTGTGTGTATGTAAATTATTAAAAAAAAGGAAACAAACAAACAAAAAGGAGTGACTACATACAGCAAGCATCTTGAACGTCAACAACAGAAATATGTATGGCCGCGTGCACATGTGTGCGTGTACACACCCATATGCGCTCACACACGTGTAACAGCTTAGACCCCGAGGCGAGCTGTGTCACTTAAACCCTTGTAATTATCATATTATCTCTAAGGTCAGGTCAGCCTCCCACATGGGTCTGTGCGAGGTCATTTGACACCCTCATGCTCGGCCAAGAATTTACAATAGAGTCATCATTGGTTTTGTGTGTGGAGGGGGGGGGGGGGGAGGGTGTACATAGGCCTACAGAAAGGTGTTATCTCTCCCCGAATCTGGAATATTTATCAGCTTTTGGCATGATAGAGAGGCCTGGCAAGAGGAAATGAACCGTAGGTGGTATGGTAATTAAGGGATATATTATACGAATAAGCTCCATACGAGACAATACTCAAGTAGATTATTATTATCGAATCAATAAGGCCTTGTGTCGGTACAAAGGAAACTGCAGTGCGAATAAGGGACCGTCCCTTCGACGCACAATAAAGATTCGATCTATTTCGAAGCTTCAGTTTCGAGATTGTTTCGAGGACTCGACTCATCCACCACTCACGTGAAGAAAACAGATATTGAAGATTTTATCAATGATTTTCTGTTTGATATTTCTTTTATTATTTTCGTCACTGACGTCAAAACAGACCACTCCGCTCGCGCTTTATAATGAGAGGTGAAGGGAGTACCAAAGAAACCTTCTTGTTGGATTTTGATGGATTCTTGTTTCTTTGGACATTCCACTTTTGTTTATTCATTTTTTGTGTAAATTTTTAATGTAATTATATTGCTATTTCAAAATATCGACATTGATTTATATCAATACCAAAAATGCGCGCGCACACACACACACCACACACATACACACACACACACACACACACACACACACACACACACACACACACACACGACACACACACACACACAACCACACACAGAGAGAGAGAAGAGAGAGGGAGAGAGAGAGAGAGAGAGAGAGAGACGAGAGAGAGAGAGAGAGAGAGAGAGGGAGAGGAGAGAGAGAGAGAGAGAAGAGAGAGAGGAGAGAGAGAGAGAGAGAGAGAGAGAGAGAGAGAGAGAGAGAGAGAGAGAGAGAGGGGGGGGGGGAGGGGGAGGAGGAGAGGAGAGAGAGAGAGGAGAGAGAGAGAGAGAGAGAGAGAGAGAGAGAGAGAGAGAGAGAGAGAGAGAGAGAGAGAGAGAGAGAGAGAGAGAGAGAGAGAGAAAAGAGAGAAAAGAGAGAGAAGAGAGAGAGAGAGAGAAGAGAGAGAGAGAGAGAGAGAGAGAGAGAGAGAGAGAGAGAGAGAGAGAGAGATAGAGAGAGAGACTATAAACATGCCTAAATAAAATCCACCTGCTCCCAGTGTCCAAGTGAGGCGACGCCATCTTGGTAACACTTTTGCTCAGCGTTTATATGCGTGTAACAGAAATGATTCTCGTCAAACTTTTATTACCTGCAACGCCACGTCCATCCACTGCTTACTCCTCCTCCTCCCACTCCACCTCCTCTCCTCCTACTCCCACCTCCTACTCCACCTCCACCTCTTACTCTACCTCCTCCTCCTACTCCACCTCCTCCTCCTAACTCACTTCCCTCCCCTACTCCCTCTCCTCCTCCTATCCACCTCTTCCTTCTCTTACTCTCCTACTCCTAC
>NW_020872291.1:139415-141915 GCF_003789085.1 Penaeus vannamei
GAACACAACATACAAAGCCAAGAATCTGATCACTGTTGTTATAATGTTCTTTTATTTATTGAGATTTGAATTGTCCTCATTATATTAGATATAACAAGGTATTATTTAGAGTAATAAAGTCTTTTTTCTACACAAAAACGTTAATTTCATTTTTGTATCAGATCGAAAGACTCCAATCCCTGAAAACTCATCCATAGACCCCAGGATAAGAACCTCTGCTCTAAGGTATCTGAACAAACACCATTCTTTCCCTAAAGAAGATATAACACAACCTCTAGGAATCTCCAGCTCCACATTTCACTGTCTCATTAATGCATTGTTATTGTAAGGGGATGGATATTAAGATGATAAAATGAAAGAGAAAGAAAAAACCAATCGTTGTAAATCCCTTAGTTTTAATGACAAAAATATTGCATTAATCTTGAAAAGAATTCTGTGAAAACTCAAACAAGTTTGATCATCAGACAGAAAAAGTGCTGAATTGCAAGCAAAAATAAAAGATTAAATCAAGTAGATCCTATGACACTCATCTCGTAATGCAAATTGCACAGCTACCAAAGAACAATGATTCGTAATTTCTAACAAAACAGCTCGTCGAATACTAACACAAATATTCTTTCTACTCCTCTGCCACCCTCCTCTCTCTTCCTCATCCTTCTCTCCACCCTCTCCGTCCTCCTCTCCTCTCTCTTCATACTCTCTCTCTCTCATTCATCTCTCCCGTACTCTCTCTCTCATCTCTCTCTCCCCTCTCCCTCCTCCCTCTCCCTCTCTCTCTTCTCCTCTCTACTCTCTCCTACTCTCTTCTCTTTCTCTCTCTCTCTCTCTCCTCTCCCTCTCCCCCTCTCCCTCTCCCTCTCCCTCTCCCTCATCCCTCTCCCTCTCCCTCTTCTCTTCTCTTCTTCTCTCCTCTCTCTCTTCTTCTCCCTCTTTCCCTGTCTCCTCTCTTTTCTCCCTCTCTCCATTCTCAACCCTCTCTCTCTCTCATCTCCTTTATTCCTTCTCTCTCCTCCTCCTCTTCTCTCTCTATCTCCTTCTCTCTCGATGCTCTCCCTCTCTCTCTCCTCTCTGACCTTCCTCTTTGTCCTCTCTTTGGCGCTCTGCTCATTTCTCCTCTCTTTCTCTTTCTGCTCTCGATTCACCTCTGCTCATCCAATGCATCGCTCTCCTTCTAGTCCCGCCCTCATACTTCCTCTCTTCTCTCTCTCTCTCTTCCTCTCAGCGTCTCCTGTACTACTGCCGGTCTCTCTCATCCCTCCTCTCCTGCTCTCCTCTAAACCAACTCCCAGTCATGAGAGCGCCTCTATCATTCAATCGCGCAGCGCTCGTTTGCTTCTGTCTGGTCATGCACGGTCCTTTGCACTAACTAGGCAGAGTAAATTCTACACCGGCTCTGCAGCCCACTTCTCCACTCACGCCGCTATCACATCCACCATACAATCGTCGAATCGAATTCCGGCCAAAAGTCCGCCACACGACACATATCTGCTTTAATACGACACTCATAACGTGCTCAAGTGATCTTACAGCCTCGCGCCACCAACTTCTAGAAGGTGCGCCGCCTACATGTACTCACACTTCGTCGCGCCGAACACATACGCCCCTCACTGCAAACACTCTCTCCGGTCCTTCCTTCCGCCTTTCCGGAAGTCGACCTCTCTCTTACATCTCCTCTGAGCACTACAAACAAGCTAGTACCCTCACACATAGTCCAGCCTTCAACAATATGTCCGAACGCACGGTGTCTCCTCACCACCACTCGTACCAGCGACACTCCAATGCATCTTGGCTAGACGAAAAGCCCTCGACTCGGTCGCACGCCATTCGTCGCGAAGAATACTTGGCACGCCAAGAATAGTACTACCACGGCGTCCACAATGTACCAGACAATAACGAGACCACCCAATGCCCATAGACAGATCGATCCTAACGCCACTATATCGCACCTTCCAGTACAAGGTCAGGGTCACAGCACTGTGCCACAGCACTCTCTCTCCTCTTACGTCTAGGCACCAAACTCATGGACACCCCAGTGTTTCCCTCCGAGGCGAACTCGAGGTAACGTTTACATCATTAGAACGCCATAAATGCCCGTGCGCTCACACATACATCCCTCTTATCGCCACCCCCTACGCGTACGCGGTGGCGCACCCACCGGTTTAACTCGCAGCCTTTTCTATTCGTAGTTCCCTAGTGCCCATCACACCACATCCACCGTACAACATGCAATCCTAATAGTACAGTACCGTACCAAGCCCGTCTAATGCCACAGCAAGCAATCAATCAGCCCCCTCTGAGGCTTTGGCGGCTGAGACCCGTCCCAACAGCCTCTCTACCAACCATATCATATTATCAGCTCTCAGGTCATTTTCCACCTCTCGCATCCATCCGCGCCAATATCTACTTCGGTACCACAGCTAACTATCATCATGTCTTAGCGACTACTTTCTCGCCGTCGCGTACCAACCTATCACCCTCTACCTAACCTACACAGGCGCCA
>NW_020872291.1:146915-149415 GCF_003789085.1 Penaeus vannamei
AAGAGAGCGAGATATACATTAAGTCGGATTAGAATAAAGGGTAAGAGGAGACAGATCAATTAGAGAAAAGAAAAAGAGATGTCAGTAAGTGGATTGAAAAGGGTGAGAAGGAGACTACAATGAGGGAATTGAAAAAAAAGGGATGCATAGATAAGTGTGAATTAACAAAAGAAAAGGGGATGACATATAACGTCGGATGGATAAAGAGCCGGAGAGCGAGACCAGGTAACCAATAAATGGATATGATAAAAATAGGAAGAGCAAGATACACAAGAGTTCGGACTAAACGGAAAGAGTAGTTGGTATTATAAGATAGGATTTATAAAAGCGAATGATGGAATAAAAGCGTCACCGATGGATCCTGGGGAGAGTGGCGGGAAAATCAATGCAAAAGCAAAGGCACCTGTACTCGAGCCACGGACCTATACCTGGATCGGACTTTCCTCAATGTTCCGTCGCACCGAATGTAAATAAGTGATCGGCCATCCGCACCACCTTATAATCACCGACCTCCGAGCCATCTGAGAGACCTCCCCCCGGCCCTCTCTCTTCCTCCCTCTCTCCAACTTTACTCTGCCGCCTCTTCACTACCCGTTGCTCCTCCCTTCCACCTTTCTCCCCCTTCCTCCACTCCTCTCTATCTAGCCCCCTCACTGCTCTCCCTATCTCTCACCTTCATCCTCCTTTCTCCTTCCCTCCTCCTCCTCCTCCCCGTTCTCACCCCCCCACCCCTTCACCTCGCTCGGTACTCCTCCCTCTTCACCACTCCAACTTTTCACCCATCCCTCTTCTCCAACTGTTCTACCTCTCCCTCTCTCCCCTTTCATCACCTCCCCCTCTTCACCCTTATCCTCCCCTTACTTCCGATCACTCCCCTCCCCCGTCCCCCATAGGTTGCCATTTTTCCGGTGTATACAATTCAGAGTTATTAACTACTACGGGCGAACGGCCGAGGCGGCGACGACGGAGGAAGGAGGACGGCAACAAAGTTTTCGAGGTGAAAGGGGTCCCACACGCCAAGAAGGTAAGGAGAAAAGAGGGAGGAAGTGTAGAGAGACTGACTTTCGAGACAGGAAAGAGAATCAGGAGGCAGAGACCGGTATGGCGGTGGGAGGCAGCAGGCTGAGGGATAGAAGGAGAGAATGGGTGAGGAAAGAGACGAAAGGAATGAGGAAAGAGGAAGCAACGGAAGGTAGAGAGGGATGAAGAGGAGAATGAGAGTAGAGAGGCAGCAGGAGAGGGGAAAAGAAGACAGGATTAAGATGAATATAGGAAGAGAAGCACAGCATCTGAAAGGGAGAGGGAAAAGAAGCCAGATAGAAGCGTAAGAAGATGGCTGGAGGAGAGAAGGAGAAAGACTGTCTGGAGGAGAAGGAGAAGATGCTGCAAGGAGAAGGAGAGTGCTGGAGGAGGAAGGAGAAGCAGATGCTGGATGGAGCTAAGGAGAAGATGCTGGGACAGGAGAAGGGACAAGCAAAGCGAGAATGGATCCTAAAATAACGCGCATCCTGAACAAAGCCAAGCGGTGTTTACTTAATCCCCAAAGGATTTCGACAGCGTGGAAGAGTCCTGGCGAGGAGGGAGGAGGGTAGGCGAGGGGCAGGCATGAGAAGTTGAAATGGAGGGCGATGAGGCGAGGAGTCGGGAGGGAAGGAGACGAGCAGGGAGAGGTGAAGAAGGGCGGCGGAGGAGGGAGGAGAGGCGAGGTTAGTGCAAGACAAAGGAGACAGGCATTAAAGTGAATTAAAGAATGACAATAATAGGCGGCAACAGTTTTAGCCCCAAGAGATAGCAGAAGGTGTAAACAGGCGCAGTTGCCCAAACAGCGGCGAGGGCGCGCGCAGGGGGGACGGAGGGGGAGGGGTATGGTAATGCAGCTTGCGGAACCGTGACGTTAGCGTTGGAACGAAGCGACCTTTTAGGCTACCCTGGATCGGGTAGACCTACACCAACCCGCGATTGTACATCATCAGCGCCAAACCACACTACCGCACTACAACTCCACACCGCTATACGTACTCCCTCGACCGACACAACAATGATGCAGATTTAACTCATCTAGAATGAATCCATCCGCGCAATCCTCCTGAGCTGATGGGGGACTGAGGTGTCTGCTGGACACGCACGATAGGTGCGTAGGTTAGGCGGAGAAGATCGCGACGCTCCTGAGAAAGTAGGAGAGGAAGGGAAAGGAGGGGGGAGGAATCAAGCGCAAGAGAAGTGGACAAGGAGGTGTAGGAAAGAAAGAGAGCGGGTGGGAGAGAAAGAAGTTAGGTGGGTAAGGAAAATTGGAAAAAGGGTAAAGAGGAAGACGGAGGGAGAGGAGATGGAGACGACGGGATAATGAAAGCCGACAGAAAATGGGAGAGGGGAAAAAGAGGAAGAGGAGAGACGAAAAGTAGAGAGGAGGGAAGGGAAGAAGAGAGACCGAAGAGGGATCGCTGGCTCTCGGAGGGTGAGAATGGCAGTGAGAGGCGGCGAGGGAAGATAGCGAGAGGAG
>NW_020872291.1:159415-171915 GCF_003789085.1 Penaeus vannamei
CCCCCCCCCCCCCTCCCTGCCCTCCAACACGCTTCCCGAGCAGCCGCGGACGAACCTTAAAACACGTCGGAAACATGTTCCGTAACACCAAATCGCCTTAAACTCTGATGGAAGGACCTTAGTGCCGAACGCTGTCAGGGAACCCAGCTGCTGCAGCGAGAGCCGTGACAGGAGGAGGCAGCCGGGGTGCGAAAAAGGCGTCCTGCTCTTTGGCGAGGAGGCAGAGGAGATCAGCTGATCGGGTGTGGGTCCTCTGTGCCTCGGGGGGCGGGGGGGGGGGGCTGTTGGTTCTGTGTGCTGGTGTGGATTGGAATCGTGGGGATAATACGCTCACTTTATCATTCAGTGAGCTCTCTCTCTCTCTCTCTCTCTCTCTCTCTCTCTCTCTCTCTCTCTCTCTCTCTCGTCTCTGCTCTATATCTCTCTCTCTCTGCTGTCTCTTCTTGTCTTTAGTATATATGGTGTTGTGTGTGGTGCGTGGTGCGTGTTGCGGTGTTCGTGTGTGTGTGTGTGTGTGCGTGTGTGTGCGGGTATGTTGTGCGCCTGTATGTGTCGTGTGTGTGTGTGTGGTGTGTTAAGCCTTGCCTGTCTGTGTCTGTTTCTGCGTGTCTCTTTCCACCCTCCACTACACAGGGGCGTCCTCCGCGCGAAACTTGGGCAACGGCTGCCTTCCGTTCCTCCTTTGGAGCGTTCTCCCTCCGGCTCGCGGGATCCGGTCTGCAGGCTTTGCATTAACACGGTGGGAGTCTGGCTAATCAGGTTGGTGCTCTGAATATATATGAATAATGAACAGTATAAGATGTCGTTTTTTGGTGGGTGAGGGGTGAAGGGGAGAGAGAGAGCGAGGAGGAGAGAGAGAGTGAGAGTGAGAGTGAGAGAGACAGTGCAGAGGAGAGAGAGAGAGTGAGAGAGAGAGAGGGAGAGGAGAGAGAGAGAGAGAGAGAGAGAAGAGAGAGAGAGAGATCTGAGAGAAGAGAAGAGAGAGAAGAGAGAGAAGAGATCTCCACCACGTTTATATAAAAGGGTGAAGGCGGCAAGCAGGTAATAAGGCGCGGAGGAGCCGGCCTCGGAGCGCGAGAGGAAGTCCAGCCGTCGGCTCGGGTTGCGGCCGCCGGGGCCTCCGAGGGGAGCGGGAGAACGGATGGATGCGAGGGGAGGAAGAGGGGAAAAATTGGGTTTGTAGGGGAGGTAATACGACCGAGAGGGGAAAGAGGAGGAAGGAAAAGTTAGAAGAGGGTTGCGGGGGAGGACAGGAATAGGTTGAGGGGAAAAAGGGGTTCGCAGGGGAAGTAATGCGACCGAGAGGGGAAAGAGGAGGAAGGGGAGAGGAGAGGTTGGAAGAGGTTTGTGGGGAAGACAAAAATGATATGTGGGGACGGATTTAGGGGAAAACGGGTTAGTGGGGGAGGTAATGTGAACGGGAGGGGAAGAAGAAGTAAGATGTTTGCGGGAAGACATAAATTATGGATGGAAACGAGAGAAGAATCGAGAAAAATACGGGGTGGATGCGAGGGAAGGAACTAAGGGGGATAAAGAAATGGATAAACGCGGTGGAAACGAGAAGGAAAGGAAAGCGAAGATAAGGATAGTAGATAGGGGGATATTTTATTCATATTTTGACAAGAGAAATGAGTAAATGAAAGGACGAGGAGGAGGAAGGTTGATAGGAAGAGGTTTTTTGGAGACTGTTGAGGTTATTGTTTATAGTTTAGTAGGAGAGGAAGGAAAAAAGGAGGGAAGGTAAAAGTTGTAATATTGTTTTTTGTCTTTTTATGTTTGGGATGACAAAAGGTTGAGGAAATCTCGGGAAGATTTTTTCTTTCTCTTTTATTTGGGTTCTCTCTCGCTCTCTCTCTCTCTCTCTCTCTCTCTCTCTCTCTCTCCTCTCTCTCTCTCTCTCTCCTCTCTCTCTCTCTCTCTCTCTCTCTCCTCCTCTCTCTCTTCTTTCCCTTCTCCCCTCCTCCCCTCCCTTCCTCTCTCCTCTCTGTCTCTTTTTCTCACTCTCTCTCCCTCCCTCCTCTCTCTCTCCCTCTCTCCTCCTCTCCTCTCTCTCTCTCTCTCTTTCTCTCTCTTTCTCTCTCTCTCTCTCTCTCTTCTCTCTCTCTCTCTCTCTCTCTCTCTCTCTCTCTCTCTCTCTCTCTTCTCTCTCTCTCTCTCTCTCTCTCTCTCTTCTCTCTCTCTCTCTCTCTCTCTCTCTCTCTCTCTCTCTCTCTCTCTCTCTCTCTCTCTCTCTCTCTCTCTCTCTCTCTCTCTCTCTTCTCTCTCTCTCTCTCTCTCTCTCTCTCTCTCTCTCTCTCTCTCTCTCTCTCTCTCTCTTTCCTTCCTCCTCCCCTCCCTCCTCCTCCGTCTCTATCCCTCTCCCTCCCTCTCTCTTTCCCTTTCCCTTCTACCCTCCTTCCCTCTCCTTACTCCCTCACTCACTCTCTCCCCCCCTCTGTCTCTCTCTCTTCCCACCCTTTCGTCCGCCTCCTCTGCCCCCCCCCCCTCTCCCTCCCCCCGCTTCCTCTGCTCTCAAACTCGTCGTCGTGATATAGACGTCTTGTTTACTAAGCAAGTGATGTATAAACAAGCTGCTCGTGAAATTGGCTCTTGCGGGGCGGGGGAGGGGGGGCGGCGAGGGCGAGAGAGGGCAGGGGTGGCAGGGGGAGAAGGGAGGGGGAGAAGGAGGGAGCCGATGAAGTAGCTTTTCAGACGACCTTTTAAATCAGGAAGTGAAAGGGGGAGGAGGAGTTTTTTTTTTCATTTTTTGACCCTGTTTTTTCGTTGATTTTCCCTCTCTTCTCTTTTTTTTTTTTTTTTTTTTCGTTTTTCGCCTCGTTTCCGCTGCATTATGCATCGGCTGTAGGGTGCGTGTTGAATAGGTCGATCGTGTTCTGAAAGAAAGAGAGAGAGAGAGAGCGGAAAGAGACGAGAGAGAGAGAGAGAGAGAGAAGAGAGAGAGAGAGAGAGAGAGAGAAGAGAGAGAAGAGAGGAGGGAGGGAGGGAGGGAGGAAGGATAAGGAGAAGGGGAGGGAGAAAGAGAGCGAGAGCGAGAGAGAGAGAGAGAGAGAGAGAGAGAGGAGAGGTGAAGAGGGAAAGAAAAGAGAAATGGAAAAATAAGGAGAGAGAAGAAGGAGCGAGAGATGCCACGATCTCAGAATCCATAGAAGCTTCTCGCCGAAAACGGGAGCTGGAAGCACTCACCTCGCGTCTGTGTGCGGCCATGTGTGCTTGCGTGCGTGCGTGCCTTTTGCTTGCGCGAAGCGACCGAGAAATAGAAATCTCAGACGGCTGCCTCGTCCTCGAGATGAGCGAAAGGGAAGGACGTGTTTGGAAGGAAGAAAAATCGCGAGTTTGCTTAGAAAGGATGACATGTTTGCTTTGCTGTTTGTTTGTTTGTTTGTTTGGTCCATGTCTTACTCAAAGGTGATTCTTTTCAGATATTTGCACTTGAAACTGCATACGAAAGAGAAAGAAAAATAATATAACTCCTTTCTTTTATAGAAAAAAAAAGAAAATTAAAAGAAAATAGAAGTGATGAACAGAGAAACAAAGAATGAAAAGCAAATAGAAATATGAATCTGTAGTGTTGATTTGGAAAAAGAAAGTCCAGCAAAATCCCAAAAGATCATCGACAATTCCCCGGGATTGTTGCTCTGAGAAAAGTGAAAAGGAAAACAGAGTCGAAGAGGAACTGGAAAATCCGGAAATTAAATGGAAGACAAGAAATAAGCCATAAAAGGCGTAATTGTGACGACGCTGAAGAGTGGTTGAGTGATCGAACTTTTATATCGCTTTCGAAGCAAATTTATTGGCTTCCGGGCTGCTCCTTCTTCTTCTTCTTCTTCTTTCTCTCTCTTCTCGCTTTCGTCTTCTCTACGTTTTCCCATTTTTCCCTTTTTTTCTTCTTTTTTTTTCCTTTTTTTTTTTTGGTTTAAGTGTCACTCCTTCTTCTTCATCCCCTTCTCCATCGTCTTCTGTTGGTAATTTATCCTCAATTGCCTCATTCCTATCCTCGCCATCCTCCTCCCCCCTTTTGCCCCCTCCCCTCAGCTCTCTCCAAACCCCCGTCCACCCCCTTTCCCGTAATACCCTCCCCCCTCCCCCTTCCCCCCCTCCTCTTTTTCTCGGACAACTCTCCTCCTCCCTCCCCCCCTCCCTCTCTCCCTACCCCCCCCCCCCCCCTGTGGCCCACATCCTTAGCGGCCTTAATTAATCGCTGACCACCAGGACTGAGGTTGAGGTCGATCAATAACTTCTCGTCAATCCCCTTCGGGTTTCCTTCTTTTCCTCCTCCTCCTTTCCTTCTTTCTCCTCTCCTCTCTAGTGCCACTACGTCTGTTTCTTCTTTTTCCTCCTTGTTTGTTCCTCTCTGGTTTCTAAGTTTCTCCTCCTTGCTTGTTCCTCCATTTCCTCCCTTCGTCGAGTCTTTGCTCTTCTTTCCTCTCTCGTTCTCCCCTTCTTATTTTCCATTCGCCCCTCTTTCCCCTTCTTTGCCCTCTGTTTCCTTCTCTCCCTCATTCTCTACTCCCTCACCCCCCTGCCTACCCCTCACCCCCCCATCGTCCTTTTCGCTTCTAATCTTCTGACGACATCGACCCCCACCCCCTCCCCTCCCCCTCGTTGATGGTGTAATCTGCACGCGCTTTCTCGTCTCTCTTTCGCTCTCTTTCTCTCGATCTCTTTCCCTTTCTGCTTATTTATCTATTAATCAACCTATCTAGCCCCTTATTTAGCTCTCTCCGTCCTCCTTCCTCCCTTCTTCCCTCCCTCCCTCCCTTCCTCTCCCTCTCCCTCTTTGCTTTCCCAGCGATCGCTCGCCATGAGTTCGTAGACGTCTGTATTGTTGGTTAGATTTTTCACCTGGATTTGTCGAGTTTGTTTTTCACAGATAATAGGAAGGTTTTGTTTGTTTGTTTTAATGATTTGTAGTTTTTTTTTATTTTCTTGTACTTTTGCATATGTTTGTATTTATGTCTTCAGTATTGTACTTGTTTTCTATTTGAAATAATGTATCAGTTGGTTGATAAAACAACATAGGTATAAAATCACATATGTTCACAAGAATATACAAGGGAAACGTAAGATATAGAGAAAAATGCCTCTTCGGTTATTTAAATATTCATCCACATAGTATCTATCTATCATCTCTTCATACATACATACATGCATATATATACATATATGTTTATATATATGTGTGTGTGTGTGTGTGTGTGTGTGTGTATAGATGTTTTATATATGTGTGTGTGTGTGTGTGAACATAAATTTATGATTGTTCATTTTCTGAGAGAGTTACTAGTATACATAGTGAAAACATATCAAGTGAATATACGAAGAAGAAATAATATCAACCTTATCGCTTTCCTTCAGTTCTTCCTCGAAAATTAAGTATTGTTTTGGGAGACTCTGCCGCCCCGGGTCCAGGGGGAGGGGGGGGGAGGGGGAAGGGGGCTAGGAGGGGGAGGAAATGGGAAAAGGAAGGAGTAGGAGGGGAAGGAAAGAGGAGAAGAGAGAAGATCAGGAGGGAGAGGGGGGACAAGGAGGGGAGAGCTGGGGGGAGGGGGGGAAGGAAAGGCTAAGAATGGGGACGAAATAGGAGAAGAGAGAGGATTAGAAGGGGGAGGAGGCGAAAAGAGAAGGCTAGGAGGAGGAGGGAGGGAATGGTAAGGGAGGAAAAGGGGAAGAGGGGAGAATAAGGGAATGAGTGGGTGAGGAATTAAGGGAGGGAAGAGAGGAAATGGGGAGGGAGGAGAAGAGATTAAAAGGAAAGGAGGTACAAGTGAGATGGAAGAGGAGGGAGGAGAAGGGGGAGAAAAGGGAAGAGGAGAGAAAAAGAGCTGGAGAACGGAAAGGAAGGTGAGAGAAAAAAGGAAGGATAAAAGCAGAGGAGAGGAGCGGACGAGAGAAGTGGGGCGAGAGGAAGTAAAAACGGAGAAGGGAGAGGACGGGGCGGCAAAAATGGAAGGAGGGAGGAAGGGGCGCGGAGGACTCTATATTTACATGTTATATATATATATATATATATATATATATATATATATATATATATATATATATATATATATAAATATATATATATATATTATATATATATATATATATATATATATATATATATATATATATATTATATATATATATATATATATATATATATATATATATATATATATATATATATATATATATATATATATATATATATATATATTATTATTTTTTTATCATTTATTTATTTATTTGTTTATTTATTTATGTATTCATTTACACACGCACGCACACCACCTACCTGCGTCACGACCCGACTACAGCCTCGCCGGTGAATCCCTGGAACGAACAACTCCGTCAGCCTCTTCAGCAGCGTTCCTGGCGTCCCAGTCGCTCCCAAATAAGGCGAAGGCGATGGAGAATCTCTGCCTCGGAAAGGATAATGACAGACTGCGAGGAGCGACGGCGACGCGGCCTGATGGGCGAGATATGTCAGGCACAAAAATGAGACAGAAATAGTTGTCGAAGAATATTGCATGCGAGGATTGACATGCAACATTCACGGGGATATTTTGCGTCATCTAAGCCTCATTGTCGTTGATGGATGTTTTGCATGTTGGGTTTGGATAAAGCTGTTTGCTGACCACGAAGGCCAGGCTGCTGTCTGCGCTTGCTGCCGGCGCTGCTGGCTAATCGCGCCTTTTTGCTTGTTTTATTCTTCTTTGTGTGTGTGCATGTGTGTATATATGTACGTGTGGTGGTTTGTGTGTATGACTGTGTGTGTGTGTGTGTGTGTCTGTGTGTGTGTATGACTGTGTGTGTGTTGTGTGTGCATGTGTGTATATAAGTACGTATGTGTGTGTTTCATACGTTGTTGAACGCCTTTATTTCAGAAGGTGAAATCTGTCTTCGGTTTTCCCTTTTATGCTATATATCTCCTTCTCTGTCTATTTATCTTTACATCTCTCTATCTCTCCGTATCTGTCACTTCATCCTTCCCTCTATCTATCTGTCTATATATCAATATATCTGTTTGTTCGTCTATATTCTATCTGTATGTCTTTCTGTGCGTCTGTCTGTCTCTCTATCTATCTATGTATCTATCTCTATCTCTCTCTATCTATCTATATATCTCTATCTCTATCTCTCGCTCTCTCTCTCTCTCTCTCTCTCTCTCTCTCTCTCTCTCTCTCTCTCTCTCTCTCTCTCTCTCTCTCTCTCTCTCTCTCTCTCTCTCTCTCTCTCTCTCTCTTCTCTCTCTTTTCTCGTTCGGTTTACCTACTTGTCCATCCGTCCTCCATCTACCCTTCCCTCCCGACCCTCATCCCCCGCCCCCTGTCTCGCGCGTGGCCTCCCTCTCCCTCCTCTCTCTCTCTCCGTCTCTCTCCGCCGCCTTCTCGTCTCCCGTTCGCTCGCTTACCCTTCTAATTACCTCGTTGTTTTGGCTCTGGAATTGTGCCTGGCTCGGGGGGGCGGGGAGGGCTCCTGTGTATGGATCTCTGGTTATTTCCCCCGTCTGTGTCTGTGCTTTTTACATGGGGAGGAGGAGAGAGGAGAGAGGGAGGGGGAGAGGAGAGAGGGAGAGGGGAGGGAGGGGGAGAGGGAGAGAAAGAGGGAGGGAGAGCGATGAGGGAGAGGGAGGGGAGAGAGGGAGAGGGAGAGAGGGAGGGGAGAGAGGGAGAGGGAGAGAGGGATGAGGGAGAAGAGGGAGGGAGAGGGAGGGAAGGAAGAGAGAGAGAGAGAGAGAGAGAGAGAGAGAGAGAGAGAGAGAGAGAGAGAGAGAGAGAGAGAGGGAGAGAGAGAGGAGAGAGAGAGAGAGAGAGAAGAGAGAGAGAGAGAGAGAGGAGAGGAGAAGAGAGAATGGAAAGGGAGAAAAAGGGAGACGAAACGAGAAAAGGGAAGGGGAAAGGGGAGGAAGAGATAAAGAAGAAAGGAAGAGAGAGAAAAAAGAGGGAGTGGAAGGATAAGAGGAAAGAGAAGGCGAAAGCGACAGCGAAAGGGAAGAGAGGGAAGAGGAAAGGAAAGAGGGAGGTAGGGAGGGGCGGGAGAGTGGGGAGGAGAGAGGGGGGAGGGAGTGGGGGAGGTTACAGGGTAAAAGACTCGGCGCGGCGGCGTGGGGCGCGCGGGTCACGCGAGTGGCGGTGCGAGGGCGTGGGGCGCGCGAAGGCGTGCGTTTAAAGAGGAGCGGACGGGCTGACTGCGTGTCGTCTGGTCTGTTGTATGTGTGTGTGTGTGTGTGATGTGCGTGTGTGTGTGTGTGTGTGTGTGTGTGTGTGTGTGTGTTGTGTGTGTGTGTGTGCGTGTGTGTGTGTGTGTGTTGCGTGTGTGTGTGTGCTGTTTTATGTTGTTTGTTTCTACCAGTGTGTTTTTTATGTTTGTATGGTATTGTAGTGACGCCACTCGGTCGCCCGCCCGCTTCACGCCCACGCCTTCCATCACCCTTAATCGATGCTTTTACCTTCCCTTCCTCTTTGCCGGTCCCTCCTCCTCCTTCTTCTTCTTCTTCTTCTTCTCTCTCTTCTTTCTTCTCTCTCTCTTCTTCTTCTTCTTCTTCTTCTCTTCTTCTTCTTCTTCTTCTTCTTCTTCTTCTTCTTCTTCTTCTTCTTTCTTCTTCTTCTTCTTCTTCTTCTTCTTCTTCTTCTTCTTCTTCCTCCTCCTTCTTCTCCTCCTCCTCCTCCTCCTCCTCCTCCTCCCTCCTCCTCCTCCTCCTCTCATCATCATCATCATCATCATCCTCCATCTCATTTTCCTCCCTTTCCTCCTCTTCTTCTCCTCTTCTTCCTCCTCCTCCTACTCTCCTCTTCCTTTTCCTCCTCTTGGTCTTCCTCTTCCCTCTCTTCTCTTTCCCTTCTCTCCTCTTTTAATCCAATCGCACTATGTCATTCCTCTCCTCCCCCCTACCCTCCCTCTCCTTACTTCCCCCCCTCCCTCCTCTTCCCCCTTCCCCCCTCCCCCCTCCCCCCCTTCATCCAAACCACACCCCATTATCCTGTCATGTCACATTTACATTCCGACGCCATTTGTTTCCGAACTTTTTTTATTTATTTTTTTTTATTTATTTATTCTGCTGCTCGACCGTTTTTTTTGGCGACTGTGGATCAGGTGGCTTATTTGCCTCGAATATACACCGTCCAGCTGGTCGATGGAAGCCCGTTAGGGGGGGGGGATTCAGAGGGTTATTCGTCTTGCGGATATATCGTTCTCTCTCTTTCTGTCTCTCTCTCCCTCCTCCTTCTCTCTCTCTCTCCCTCCCTTCCCTTCCCCTCCTTCCTTCTCCCTTCTTTCCTTCCGCCCTCTCCTCCTTTCTTGCTCTATTTATCCCTATCTCTATCCTCTCTATACACACACACACACACACACACACACACACACACACACACACACACACACACACACACACCACACACACCACACACACACACACACACACACACACACGCACACACACACATCAAAGTGCGGTCAGACAGGCCCGCAAACACGCATTTTTACCCGAAAGTTCCGAGCGACAACAAAGATGATTTCGTCACTTGAATATTTTTTCCCTGTCAAACTCCCGTGTCGGTCAGCTGATCCAAGCCCTGAAATGGCCTTTCGTTCTGTTTTCCAATGTTTAGACATTTCATAACAGGTTATTTTTCATTATTTTATATTATCTGTATTTTGATTTAGCTGTTTTTTTTGTGAGTGAGACAGATTAATGTAGAGCCTCAGGTAATCTTGATTTTGATGTAAATACAGTGTTAGATTCAGTGCTGATTTCCGAAAGGTATTTTTGCTTATGCTTTGTCTGATATCATTAATGTTGTTACCATCGTCATGGTAATCGTCATCATCACCATTATTATGGATTTCATTGTTGTTTATATGATTATTATGATCAGCGTTATAATTGTTATAATTGTTATTGTTATTAGCATTATTATTATCATCATTGATGTTGTAATTATTTTAGGTTAATTACTGATATTATTACTAATGGTGTTATTACATCATTATTATTATTATTACTGTTATTATTATTTATTGTTATTATCATTATTACTACAGTTTACATATCATGTTGTTGTTGTCATCATTGTTATCACTGTTGTTGTTTTTATTCTTGTTATTATAACTATCATCATCACTAAAACCATTTTTATTCTTATTATTTTCTTTATCATTATCATGACTTTGATTATTATCAAACACCAATATCTGTCTTTCTCTTCGTCCAGCCTCTTTCTCTTCCTGTCCATATATCGGAGACATATTCCCCAAAACGGTCAGAATTTTAACGAAATATTTCCGATCTCGCTATTTTTTGTCTTTTTCTTCTTTTTCTCTTTTCGTTCCCGATTTCTTTTCCTTATTTTCCTTATTTGTGTAATGAATTGATGTAATAGTTGTCCTTAGGAAAGGATGGAGAGAGGGGGGGAGAAGGGGAGAGAGAGAGAGGAGAGAGAGAGAGAGAGAGAGAGAGAGAGAGAGAGAGAGAGAGAGAGAGAGAGAGAGAGAGAGAGAGGAGAGAGGAGAGAGAAAAAAGTGACAGCGAAATTAAAGATAATAATGATGATGATAACGACAGTAATGATAATATCAAAAGTAAATATTTAAAAATAGAATGAATACACGTAAAGAAAACGGAGTCAGAAAGGAAAGGGTATTCCACAGAGAGAGAAGATAAAAGGAAGGAGGAGGAGGAGGAGAGGGAGGAGGCAGCAAGGGGTCCGAGCGTCCCCGGGGGAGCGAGGCGCCCTTTGCTCCTGAGGGATAAGGAGCCTCGCGCAGGACACCGACGGGGCGGGGCCTCGCGCCATCTGGAAGGATATTTACGAGACGTCAATTCCTGATATGACTTCGGCGGGAGGGGGAGGGGGGGGAGGGGGGAGAAAGGAGAAGAGGGAGGGAGGGAGGGGAAGGAGAAGAGAGGGGAGGGGGAAGGGAGGGGAATGAAGAGGGGAAGAGAGAAAAGGTAGGATAAAAGGATGAGCTGGGGAGGGGAATAGGAGAGAGAGAGGGGGGAGGGAGAGGGAGAGGGGGGGAAGAGGGGGGAGAAGAGGGGAAGAGAAGGATAAAGGGGAGGGGAGAGGGGAGAGGAGGAGGAGGAGGAAAAAGTGGAAGAGGAGTGGGAGTAGGAAGAGGGGGAAGGTAAGGGACGAAAAGAGAAAGATAAGATGAAAAGGAAGGGGGGAATGGAGAAGAGGTCGGAAAAGAGAGGAAGCCAGAGGAGGGGACGCTCTTGGAAAGGGGAGAGGGAAGGGGAAAGAGAGAACAGATATGGGGGAGAGATGGGAGGTTAACACGGGGTAGGGAAATGATGGGAGATGAGGTAAGTAAGGAGGAGAGGAAGGGAGAAGAGATGAGGACGAGGGAGTGAGGCAGAGAAAATTAAAGTAGGAAAAAGAGAGAGGAAGGGAGAAGGAAGAAGAGAGAATGGAAGAAAAAGGAGAAAAGAGGGAGAGGGAAACGGTAGGAGGGGTGATGTAAGTGAAGGAGGAAGAGAGGGAGGGGGATGAGAGGAGGAGGAAGGAGAGAGGAAGGGGAAAGAGGAAAAATAGAGCGAAAGACGAAAATGAGTGATGAATTGAAATCGAGGAAGAGGGAGGATAAACAAAGGGAACAGGGAAGGAAGGGTGCAAAACGCACAAAACAGTTTCATGATAAAATGGCTGACGCAGATGATGCCTGACGCTTGATCCCCGAAATGCATGACTCAAAGACTCAAATCCCCGACGAATTTATAATCAAATTCAAATAAAAAAACACAGGTCCATCGTATTGAGTGTCATCGGCCATTCGGACTTCGGATGAGCTCTCTGCCAAGGCCCGTGGATCCTCCCCCCCCCTCTCCCCACGGGGACTGTGCGGGAATGAGGGGGTGGGGGAGGGGTTCCCGGGGCCGGATCTGCAAGGGAGGGGAAGTCTACGCGTATTTGCTGACATTATGGGACGACGAGGTGCGTAAGGGTTGCGGGTGGTTGTGCTGTACGCATATTATAAGATCTATATAGAATGGTAGATCGATAGATAGAGACAGATTTAGCTTTGATGACGTAAGCGTGTATGTATATGCATATAGAAGCATACATCAAGTTCTGATACACCCATAGATAGATACATAATATCCACGTTTGTGAGACTGCACCAGTGTCTCTGTGTGTGTCTGTGTGTATGCGTTTGCGTGCGTGAGTGCGTGCGTTTTCGACTACGAACATTCATGGTTTTCGTCGTGCGTGGAAGAGCAAGAGAGGAAGGAAGGAAGGAGGAGGAGAGAGAAGGGAGCGCGTGACGCCGCCGCCAATGACTCCGAGGACAAACAGCGCGCCATAAAGAGGCTTCCCTGAGCCGCCTTGATCTGACGCGCCGGAGAGAGAGAGGCAGACAGAGTCCATTGCCTCGCTGTGGGTCTTCGTTATTATTCTTATTGCCTTTCTGATATTTTTGTTATTTATTATCGATAAAGTCTCCTATATTTTAGGGCAGGTTCATTATCGTGATGAACGGATTCTGTTTTTAATATTATTTCATTGTTTTTCTTTTTTTAT
>NW_020872291.1:176915-178318 GCF_003789085.1 Penaeus vannamei
GAGGAGGGAGACATAGAGAGGTAGGAGGAAGGATAGAAAGAGAAAGGCGGAATGAGGGAGGAGAGAGAAGAGAGGGAGGGAGAAGGAGGGAGGTGCGACGGAAGAGGAAGAGGGAGATAAAAGAGAGATAGGAGGGAAGAAAAGGAAGAGAAGCAGGAGAGAAGGAGAGGAGCGAAAAGAGGAAGAGGAAAGGAGAATATCAGGGGGGGAGAGAGGAGAGAGGGCGACGGAAGGAGGAAAACGGGAGGTGGAAGGAGAGCGAAGGAGAGAGGAGAAGAAGTAGGAGAGGGAGAAGGAGAGAATGAGAAGAAAAGTAAAGTGGGAAAGAGAAATAAAGAAAGGAGGAGAGAGAAAGAGTAGACGGGGAAGAAGAGGGAAGAAGCGAGTTATTTTTATTTGCTTTAAGAATGAAAAGGCAAAGTAAAGGAAGATAAAGAGGAATAGAGAGACAGAGACAAGCAAACAGAGAGGCAGAGAATCACTTAAAAGACCAGAAAGAGAAGAGTCTATAGAGATAGGCCTACACGCTCTCGCCCCAGAGAGAGAGCGGAGAAGTGGAAGAGAGAAAGCGAGAGAGGATGAGAGATGTGGGACGTGGAAGAAAGAGGGAGAACGAGAGAAAAAAAAATAAAGAGGGTGCATAGCATTGCAGAAAGAAAAGGAGGGAGAAAGAGAAGAAATAAGGAGTGAATAGAGAAAGAAGCGGGATCGAGAAAGAGAGGAAAAAGAGAGGCGATGGAATGGCAGAGAGAAAAAGAGAAAGAGAGAAAATAAAAGAGGCGAAAAGAAATGCTAAGAGAAAAAGAGAGAGAAAGAGAATGAGAGGAACGAAGAGGGAGACTAGAAACGCAGAGAGAAAGGGAGAGAGAAAGAGAGAAAAATCCCCCTGAAATCTGTGGCCTACGAATGCCAGAGGAACAGTTGTAAGATATTCAAAGAATTCTTCAACATTACCTTTTCCTCCTCCCTCTCTCTCGCCCCCCCCCGTTACCCCACAGCCCTACCTCGCCCTCTGGAGAGTTGGTCTCCCCTCTCTTTCGTCTCCTCTCCTCTCCCTTCCTCCTCTCCAACCCCTCTTCTCCTCCCCTCCTCTTCCCACTTTCCTCTCTCCCTCCAATCCCCCCCCCTCTCTCCCTCCTCCCCCTCCCTAACCACTCTCCTCCCGTTCCCTCTTCCTCTCTCCGTTTCTCCCTTCCCTCTCTCTCTCTTCGTTTCCTCTCGCCCCCCCTCCCTCGTCCTCTTCCGTTCCCTCCTCCCCTCCCTCTCCTCCCTTCTCCCTCTCCGCCCCCCCCCCACGAGGGCAGTGGCGTGGGAGTGGGCCTGGGCATAATTAACTAATGGCTGGAGTGCACGCCGAGAAGGGATAAGGGGAAGGGCTCTCCCCCTCTCCACCTCCTCCTCAC
>NW_020872293.1:10000-15000 GCF_003789085.1 Penaeus vannamei
AGAAAAACAAATAGACGAAGCGGTATCTGTCCCTCTCGCACACACGCCATTCATGTCTCTACCCCAACGTAAACAGAGACCCCCTTCTTTAGAATTTTAATAGCTCGTGTTGAGACCTTTACACCGACCCTTATACTCCAAGGGCTTAAAAAAACATTTCACCTTTTAAGAGAGAGAGATAAAAAAAAAAAAAAAACAGTTTGAGAAAGAAAACGGAAAAAAATTAAGACTTAAATTAAACGACCGCTTCTTTTTAGGCGTTTTTTTCCCCTTCTCGCGTACGCAACCCGGACGCACCATCATCACTATCAAGGGGTTGTGTTTCGTCGGCAACATGGGCGACGTGAGCGTACAACCTCGACCCTGTTTGTGTGTCCGTTTGCATGATCTCACAAACAACCGACAATCTTCTCTCCTTTTTCACCCTCTCTCTCACTCTCTTTCTCTTCCTCTGTTTCACAATCTGTCTCTCTTTCTGTCTGTCTCTCTCTCTCTTATCTGTTTGTCTTTGTCTCTGTCTGTCTGTCGGTCTCTCACTCTCTTATCTGTTTGTCTGTCTGTCTGTCTCTCCTCTTTATCGGTCTCTCTCTCTCTCTCTTTATCTCTCTCTATCTGTTTGTCTCTGTCTCTGATTGTCTGGCTGTCTGTCTCTCTCTCTCTTCCTCGTCTCAATGAAACTCTTTCTTTCTTCAACTTGTCTCTGTCACACTTTCACACTAAATCTGCATCTTTTAGCTCTTTTTCTCTATCCCTTCCTTCCTCTCTTTTCTCCCATTCACTCCGCTCCTAATAAAAAAAAAAGTTAAGTAAAAGAACATTAGGAATAATCTTCCTTCTTCCTTCCCGACCATTATTCTATTTTTCCTTTGCCTCGCCCCTCTCATAACCCACCCCCCAACATATTCCCCCTTTCCCCCTCATTCCCCCTGTCCTCCCCCCCCCCTCAACCCAGGCCACGCGAACTTCTTCTGTCCCGGAAGTTGAGGCCACGAAGAAAAATATGAGGACTTCCGGTCGAGGTAATTAGAGAATATGCCAAGGTTGAGCAACATCTTGGCACGTCGTTGTAACGGGGTCAATGGAGCGTGAGTGACGGGAAGGGGAGTGAGGGGTGAGGGAGGGTAGGAGGGGGGGAGGGGGGGAGGAGGGGCAGGGGGCAGGGGGAGGGGGAGGGTGAAGAGGGGGGAGAGGGAGGGGCAGAAGGAGGGGCAGGAGGGGGGAGGAAGGGAGAGGCAGGGGGAGAGTAAGGAGGGAGGAGTAGGGAAGAAGGGAAAGGGTAAGGAGGGAGGAGTAGGGAAGAGAAAGGGGAAGGGGAAAGAGCGTACGGTATGGGGGAAGAGGGGTAAGGAGGGTTAAGAAACAACGGGGGAAAGGGGGGAATGAAGGGGAGTGGCACAATGGAGAACGGGGAAGTGGGAAAGGAGACAGGGGAGAAGGACAGGGTGACGGGAAAGGAAAGGGATAAAGGGATGAGAGTGACTAAGAACCATTACTGAATAATATTTTTATCCTTTTCCAGCAGCCGTGCAAAAACCACCCTTATACTCTTTCAAGATAACGATATCAGTAATACTAATGATAACAACTTTAATTCCCTAGATTCCATCTTGATTACGATGCTATTGCCAGAAGGTATTTCGATCACAATGATAAATATGCAATGAAGATGACGATAATGATAGTGCAGCTCATGCTAGTCCTTAGATAGTAGTTACATCCCTATCTCATACTAAAAGTAAATAAAAACTATTTCAAGGAAAAAAAAGAAAGCGAGAGAGAGAGAGAGAGAGAGAGAGAGAGAGAGAGAGAAGAGAGAGAGAGAGAGAGAGAGAGAGAGAGAGAGAGAGAGAGAGAGAGAGAGAGAGAGAGAAGAGAGAGAGAGAAGAGAGAGAGAGAGAGAGAGAGAGAAGAAAGAGAAAGAGAGAGAGAGAGAGAGAGAGAGAGAGAGAGAGAGAGAAGAGAGAAGAGAGAGAGAGAGAGAGAGAGAGAGAGAGAGAGAGAGAGAGAGAGAGAGAGAGAGAGAGAGAGAGAGAGAGAGAGAGAAGAGAGAGAGAGAGAGAGGGGGGGGGTTAAGAGATAGATAGATAGATAGAAAGATAGAGAGAAAGAGGGATGAGAGATAGATAGAGAGATAGAGATAGAGAGAGAGAGAGAGAAAGGAGATAAACAGATAGAGATAGAGAGAGAGAATAATAACAATAATAATCTTTTGCTACGAATAGGTACAGTTCCCCACATCCTTTCTCTCGATCTTCAGCCTGTTCTTGCTTAGTATAAGGTGACAGCTACCATCAATATCAAGGCACACCTGCGTAGAAATCTTCCCTGCATGATCACTTGCAAGTTGAAAATTACAGTTCCTCTCTCACCTGTTCGTAAGGAGGAGAGAAGCTATGATATTATGCCTCAGTGAAATGGGATAGCAATTATGACGTCAGGATCAATAGTGTGATGCGAGAGGATAGAAACTATGACGTCAGAGCCAATGGTGGGTTGAGAAAGGAAGGAAGCTATGACGTCAGGAACAGCTGTGTAATGAGAAGGGATAGAAGCTATGACGTCAGGAACAGCTGTGTAATGAGAAGGGATAGAAGCTATGATGTCAGGGCCAATAGTGGGATGAGAAACGATTGAAAATATGACGTCAGGAACAGTGTGATGGGAAAGGGCAGAAGCTATGACGTCACGGTTTTGTCATGAAAAAGGATAGAGGCTAAGATGTCATGATCAACATTGCAATACATTATCACACCAACAGGGCTATTAGTGTGACGAGAAATGATAGAAACTATGACGTCAGGGCCAATAGTGCGATGATAGAAACTATGACGTCAGGGCCGTGGATATAGAAACTATGACGTCAGGGCCAATAGTGCGATGCGAAAGGATAGAAACTATGACGTCAGGCCAATAGTGCGATGCGAAAGGATAGAAACTATGACGTCAGGGCCAATAGATGCGAAATAGAAACTATGACGCAGGGAGGGCGATAGAGGATAGAAACTATGACGTCAGGGCCAATAGTGCGATGCGAAAGGATAGAAACTATGACGTAACAGTGCGATGCGAAAGGATAGAAGCTATGACGTCAGGGCCAATAGCGTGATGCGAAGGATAGAAACTATGACGTCAGGGCCAATAGTGCGATGCGAAAGGATAGAAACTATGACGTCAGGGCCAATAGTGCGATGCGAAAAGGATAGAAACTATGCGTCAGGGCCAATAGTGGCGATGCGAGAGGACAGAAACTATGACGTCAGGGCCAATAGTGCGATGCGAAAGGATAGAAACTATGACGTCAGGGCCAATAGTGCGATGCGAAAGGATAGAAACTATGACGTCAGGGCCAATAGTGCGTGCGAGAGGATAGAAACTATGACGTCAGGGCCAATAGTGCGATGCGAAAGGATAGAAGCTATGACGTCAGGGCCCAATAGTGCGATGCGAGAGGATAGAAACTATGACGTCCCGACTAATATAGTGCGATGCGAAAAGGATAGAAACTATGTCAGGGCCAATAGTGCGATGCGAAAGGATAGAAACCATCACGTAAGGGCAATCGCGTGATGCGAAAGGATAGAACTATGACGTCAGGCCAATAGTGCGATGCGAAAGGATAGAAGCTATGACGTCAGGCCAATAGTGCGATGCGATAGAAACCATGACGTAGACAATAGTGCGATGCGAAAGGATAGAAACTATGACGTCAGGGCAAGTGCGATGCGAAAGGATAGAAACCATGACGTCAGGGTCAATAGTGCGATGCGAAAGGGATAGATGACGGGGCCAACAGTGCGATGCGAAAGGATAAAAACTATGACGTCAGGGCCAACAGTGCGATGAGAAAGGATAGAAACTATGACGTCAGAGCCAATAGTGCGATGCGAAAGGATATAAACCATCACGTAAGGACCAACTGCGTGATGCGAAAGGATAGAAGCTATGACGTCACGGTTTTGTGATGAAAAAGGATAGAGGCCAAGATGTCACGATCACCACAGCAATACGTCATCACGCCAACAGTTGGTCAAAGCCTCTATCAACTGCCCTTTAGACCCGACCAATCATTTCCAACGCGAAGTTTACGACGGCCGAACACGTAGCCAAACCACCCGACCCGAATCACGGCATCAGCATCGGCAAAATAAGCAAAATAAAATGTGCAAATGAGAAAATCAAAGCGCGTGAGTCACCATAGTGCATGAAAGGCATCGCCAGAGGCATCTCCACCTGAGCGAACTGCATGGCGACGGGAGGGTGGCGTTTGCATGACACGACAAGGTCACTGGCACGTCATGGTGCTTTGATAACATGGCGATCGTGATGATATTCCTGGTCGTGTTGCCATCACTCCTGGTAGAAGCTAGCGGGGCTTGTGATGTAAAAATAAGAAAAACAAATAAAGAGAGAGAAAGAAAGACAGAAAAAAGTTCGACGCAACAGAGAGTATCAACAACCACGAGGCTCTCATTGCACATTCATCATTTTCTCGCCGAAGGGAAAAGTCACGAGTGATGTCAGGGACCGATAAGAAGCGGAATAACAAGATAAAAAAAAAAAGAAACAAAAGAACGCTTTATCCCAACCGCTGTCGTTGGCTTTGACTTCGTGCGATTAATGCTATCGAATGTTATGCAAATCAGCATCTCCCTGTCGACGCCGAATCTAGCTTAGCCTGACACATTACACGGACAAATCCACGTGTTTATGTCTAGGTGGCGGGAGGGGGGGGGGAGACTGGGGAGGGGGGAATGTGTCCGAATCCCTAGCTGGATTAGAGTACGAGTCGTCCGTGTTCGATATTCAGTCTTTTGGCTTGATCATTTGCCGTTTTTCACCAAGTTTACCTTCATGTAGTACCATTTACCACATGTACATATGATGGTAATTATTACGATATCAGTGGAACCATAAAAATAATTATTTCAAATGATAACGTAACAATAATAATAATAACAATGTCAAAAATTACTGTTTTCATCGGAAGCAACAATGATATT
>NW_020872293.1:17500-25000 GCF_003789085.1 Penaeus vannamei
AAGCTCTCTCTCTCTTTCTCTCTTTTCTCTCTGCTTCTCTCTTTCTATTTGTGCTCTCTCTTCTCTCTGATGAGACAGAGACCACGCCACGCACACACACACACACACACACACACACCACACACACACACACACACATTCTCTCTTCTCCTCTGATCAGACAGTCCGACTCTCACACGCACACATACACATTCTCTCTCTCTCTCTCTCTCTCTCTCTCTTCTCTCTCTCGTCTCTCTCTCTCCTTCTCTCTCTCTCTCTCTCTCTCTCTCTCTCTCTCTCCTCTCCTTCCTCATACCATGCACACATGACGTAACTTCCCCACCCCCGTCCCCATCCGACCAACTTATAATTAATGGCCAGGAATCTGTGAGATGGTGAGTTATTACCTCAAGTTATGAGCTGAGGAGGAGGAGAGGGAAGATGCGAACTGCGCTGCATCAACAAGAAATAAACCAGGAGACGAGAGAACGGATGAATAAGGAGAGATGCAGGAGAGGGAGTGATTTGTGTGTGGGAGGTGTTGGGTGCTCTGGGTTGGGTTGGGGGAAAGTCGGGGGGCGGGGTTTGTCCCAAAACCAAAGGCGTTTAGATCCCCCGGAGAGACCGAGTGGGGGGGGGGGGGAGGTTGGGGATCTGGAGGTCGAAGCATTTATGGAAGTGAAGAGAGGGAGAAAAAAAATAGGAGGATATAGGAGCAAAACAGGAGATTGAGAAGGAGAAGAAGGAAGAACGGGATGTGGAAAAGGGGAAGTAAGAGGAGAATGTGGAGTAAAGGGACTTCTGGATAAAATGTTTAAAAGGAGAAGAATCGGGAAGTGAAAGAGAAGACGCTGGAAGGAAAGGAGGGAGAGAGGGTGGGGGGGGGGGGGGGGGGGGGGGAGGGGGGGAGGGCAGGGAGGGGGGGGAAGGGAGGGGGCGGGGGGGGAGGGAGGGAGGGAGAGAGAGAGAGAGAGAGAGAGAGAGAGAGAGAGAGAGAGAGAGAGAGAGAGAGAGAGAGAGAGAGAGAGAGAGAGAGAGAGAGAGAGAGAGAGAGAAAGAGAGGAAGAGAGAGAAGAGAGAGAAGAGAGAAGAGAGAGAGAGAGAGAGAGAGAGAGAGAGAGAGAGAGAGAGAGAGAGAGAGAGAGAGAGAGAGAGAGAGAGATTACCTAGCTTGTTGTTGGTTGTTTACATGAATCAGCACACTCAGACATTAGAGTGTGATAAAGCTCAAAATAGAAAAACAGAAGAATAAAAGAATAAAAACCAGAATAAGATTAAAAAAAAACACATATAAAGCTAAAAGAAAGACGCAAAGAGAAAGAAAAGAATTAGGAAAACACGTAGGGAACTCCGACGAAAATGTGTCAAAGGCACAAAATGCTAATACTCATAAATGCTCATAAATAACGAGTAGAATAGCTGTCCCAAATAAGGGCAAATTATGAGTGGCGTCTATGGGTAAGCACAAATGAGGGGAGATGAACGAATGGCAAAGAAGCGGACCGAAGGGGAGAACCGAGGGTGGGAAAGAAAGGGGAAACAGAAAAGGAAAAGGAGGAAAGTATGGGTAAGTGCAAATGAGGGGAGACGAGCGGACCGAATGGGAGAGCGAGAGTGGGAAAGAAAGGGGGAAACGGGAAAGGAAAAAAAGAGGAAGGAGGGGAGAGGGACAAGAAATAAGGGACACAACTGGACACAACTGTTATGTATGAGAGGGTCATGGAAGGTTAGTCGACGAGTGGGAAGAAGGTTGTTGAGGGTGACGAATCAGCAACTCATTGTTTGTGGCTGAGTCTTTCTTTCCTTCGTGGATCCGACTCTCTCTCTCTCTTCTCTCTCTCTCTCTCTCTCTCTCTCTCTCCTCTCTCTCTCTCTCTCTCTCTCTCTCTCTCTCTCTCTCTCTCTCTCTCTCTCTCTCTCTCTCGTCTCTCTCTTCTCTCTCTCTCTCTCTCTCTCTCTCTCTCTCTCTCTCTCTCTCTCTCTCTCTCTCATCTCTCTCTCTCTCTCTCTCTCTCTCTCTCTCTCTCTCTCTCTCCTCTCCTCCCTCTCCTCCCCTCTCCTCTCCCTCCTCCCTCCTCCCTCTCCCTCTTCCCTCTCCCTCCTCCCTCCCCCTCTGAAAGCGTGAGAAACCAGTCCTCTCCCTTTCATATTCTTCTTTCTTATCGTGGTTTCCCTTTTTTTCTTTCTCTTCCGTGTTTTGTATCGTGCTTTCTCTTTCTTCTTACTTTCATATCTTTCTGTTTTCCTATATTTTCATGTCTTGTTTTACTTTGCTCCGTCTTTTATATTTTTATGTCATTTTTTTCTCAACTCACTTGTTTATATCTTTTTTATTTTATCGTATTATGTCCTGTTTTGATTTTGTCTCTCCGCCATCTCTTTTTTTCTACTCTTTCTCATACATGTTCTTGCGTAATGTTCTTATTTTCATTCAATTATTTACGTTTCCTTTTCAATTGTTTCTGTCATGTTTGTCTTTCATCCCTTGTTTATGAATTGTTTTCCTTCCCTGTGTCTTTTATGCTGTTCTTTTTCTGCTCACATCCCATTCTCTTTTTCTCAATCTTTCTTAGCTTCCTATTCTCCCTTTCTCAACCTTTGTAAGCTTCCTATCTCCTTTTCTCAATCTTTCTACGCTGTTTCCTCTTTATATTATTTCGGTTTTATATTCTTTCCATCTTTTTCACACCTATATTTTGTTTTCCTCTCCCCATGTCATGCATCTTGTTTTTGTTTCCCCGTCTCTTCATTCCCCTCGCCCTCTCCCCTCTATTTTTCTATCTCCTTCCACTCTGCACGTGTGTTTTCCATCTCGTTTGGCCTTTCCTCCCTTCGGCGTGATAACCGTTAGTTGTAAGCTAAAGATAGACTCTACAACTGGATGTTGTGGCGACCTTTAAGGGTGATGTAACGTTCCAGTCATCACGGCTCTGCGGATCTTTATCAGTCCTCTCTCCCGTGTTATGACTTCGTGAGCCATGCTGTGGAGAGGGGCTTTTTAGGCACTGTTTTCGTTTTTCCTTTTCTGTTTGAATTGTGTATGAATGTTCTCGTTATCGGCGTAAAAACACCCCGGCATTCGGGATTACTAATGAGCGAGGTTTAATTGCATGGGATTCAATCATCAGGCTTCTTCTCCTCCCCTTCCTCCCTCCCATCTATTCCCCCTCCTCTTCACCTCCTCCTTTCTCCTCTCTCCCGCTCTTTCCATCACCTCTTCCCTTTTCTCCTCTCCCGCCTTCTCTTCTCCTTTTCTCTCACCCTTTCACCCTACCCCCTCCTCTTCCAACCTCTTCCCCTTTTCCCTCCTCCCTCCTTCCATCACCTCTTCCCTCCCTCCTCCATCCCTTCTCTCCCAACTCCTTTCCCCTTTCCCTCCTTTCTCCCAGTCTTCCCTCCCCTTGTGCGTGGGCGGTGGTGACTCCTTGAGTATTTCTGTGTGCCACCTCCCGTCCCCGCCCACCACTCGCATGCTTGTTTGTTCCTCTTCTTTCTCTCTCACTTCAGTTATCATTCCTCTGGTCATCCATCATTTTCTCATTTTTTTTACTCCCTCATTTGGTTGTGACGTGATTCTCTACGCACCTCCTTATTAGATGTAATCCATGTTAACACGCTCATTACTCTGTATATTTATATCTTTTTCTTTTGTTTTTATACCCACGCACTTCGCCCGCACAATCATTCGTGTGTGTTGAAAATGCAGCCACGTGTCTGAGTATGCGCTCGCTTGCTCATGCGTGGAAGTGCCAAAAATTAGGTGTGAGCATCGCTAGCGTCGGTTGTCACGGCGGGGTCACGTGAGCCATTGACTCCCTTGGGTGAATATTCATCATTTAAGAATCTTGCGAACTCATTCCGATCCCCTCCCCTTGGCACGCACTCTCAGCACCCTTCTCCTCCCACTCCTCCTTACTCCCCCCTCTCCCCATCGCACGTTCACACCCATAGGGCCGTTGTAGGTCAAGAGTGACAACACCCCCGCTCCCACCTTCTGATCCTCCTCTCCCTCTCCACCTCCCTCCCTCTTCACCTATCCCCTCCCTCTTCCACTACCCCCTCCTCTCCGCCCACCCCCTCCCTTCTCCCTCTCTCCTTCACCTTCTCCCTCTCTCCCCCACCCCTCCCTCCCCACCCACCTCCCTCCTCTCTTCACCCTTCCTCTCCTCCTCCACCCTCCCTCTCCACCCCTCCCTTCTCCCCTCTCTCCACCCTGCTCTCCGCCGTCCTCAAACCCACCCCATGAAGAGTCTCTTAGAGCCATGATGTTTTCTGTTCCCATTATTCATTGTCATTCGAGTATCACCGCCAGATGAAGAGCCATGCCGAGCTCACACAGACGGCGCACTGCCTATGGACCATAATCCTAGCTTTGCCGCCGAATATCTAGATAATACTGCGTGTCAGATCAGTGGAAAATCGTATAATTCGCCAGTCCGATCCAGTTCACTATATGTCATATTAATTAAGGGGAAATCATACGCTACATTAGATCTTTCATATTTTCCGTTATGCAGAGCGCGCTTAACGCCATAAATGTTATATGCATTCGGAATACTTCCACGACTTCGAGGCAAACGCCGCTGCTTTATCCAAGCACCCAAATAAAAGAGACCTCAAAGGCAACCAAATATACACCTTCGTCTCAATCGTTAATCATACGATCTTTTATTCTACACATATAAACAAACACAGAGAAATAAGTATCACGCGCCTCCACACTGATGACCGCTGACATCTGAAAAAAAGACTGGATGCCGCCTGTCACTTTTCGACAAGCAATCAGAGCCGAGGCTTATCAAGCTGTTCTGCTGTTCTTATTAAAAAAGATTAACAGCCTAATCAGCTTCTCTAAGACCGACACTGTTTACAAACAGCCGCAGCTCCAGCTTAGCGAAAGACATAGCACAGTTGTTACAATACACCATAACAACGCGGGGAAAAAAGCCCCGCGGTCCTCGAACAAACAAACGAGGGAGAGGGAAATATTTCAAAACAATACCGAACATTCCGAACGTTTATTAATAACTAGTGTACGCTGAAGCCTTTCATGATTTGCATTTTTAACCCTTTACCTAAAGCTCTGCGCGTAATTGACATGTGTGTTCTGTCATTCCTTTATGTTATCAGCGCCGACACACATTCGTGCCGCACTCACAGGGGCACGCAAATCTATACACGCAAAGAGAGACATACAAACACACATACACTGCATATATTTTGCATACATTCACACTGTACTGACACACAGACATGTCAATCTATCTGTCTATCTGTTACTCTATTTTATATATGTTATATATATATATATTATATATATAAATA
The DNA here is from genome assembly GCF_003789085.1 of Penaeus vannamei. NCBI lineage: Eukaryota > Metazoa > Arthropoda > Malacostraca > Decapoda > Penaeidae > Penaeus > Penaeus vannamei. The sequence goes on from NW_020872293.1 coordinate 22,808, forward strand.
AATATATATATATATATGTATATATATAATATATATAATTTAGTAGTAAGTATACTTATAGATATTAAGCTATAATATATGAGATAGAGGATGATATATATATATATAATATAGAATATATATAATATAATATATACAGATATATATAGTATTTTATTATATATACATAGAGATAAATTTTTTATATATATAAAATATACATAGATATATATAAGATATAGATATTTATATATATATATTATATATATTAATATATATTATATATATATATATAAATCACCACATCACAAACACACACACACACACACACACACACACACACACACACATTATTTATATATATATTATATATTCATTATATATATATATACTATATATTATACCAGGTATATATTAGAATAATACGAAACAACATTAAATATATATGGATATTTACATACAAATCATATCATACTGTACATACAATAACATACATACCTACAACTACATATGCTATATAATAAATTATATATATTATTATATATATATTATATATATATATATATTATATATATTTTATATATATATGATTATATATTATTACATTCTGTATGTGTGGTGTGGTGTGTGTGTGTGTGTGTGTGTGTTGTGCTGTGTGTGTGTGGTGTGGCCCTCGTGTGTGTGGTTGTTGTGTGTGTGTTGTGTGTGGGTGTGTTTGTGTGTTGTGTGTGCACGCACACGCACACGCACACGCACACGTCACGGCACCGCACACACACACACACACACACACACACGACACCACACCACACACACATCACACACATTTTTATATTATAGTATAGTATTATCTACTATTATATATTTATATAAATAAAAATATAAATATAATATATAAATCATTAATATAAATCATATATTAATATTATAATATTATATATATACTATTATTACTATTTATACTATATATATTTATATGTGTGTTGTGTGTGTTGTGTGTGCTGTGTTGTGTGTGTTGTGTTCTCTCTCTTTCCATTTCTTATCATTTTCCCTTTTTACCCTCGTGTGTGGTACGCTCCGTTGTTGGTGTGTGTGCCTCTCGTCTTCCGTGTGCCTGGTCACTGCCTATCAATATATATCATATATACATAAAAATGAGAAGGCAACCCGGCCCCGGAAATAAATCCTGGTGTTGAAATGTTAAAACAATACACAAATACTTACATGCAATAAACAGGACCTGGAATCTGGCACCGTTATCAAAGCAACACCGCGTGACACCGCGCTGTATCTCAAGGGGGCACAAGGCTGGCGGGGGTGGCTGACCTGCTTGCTGCTTGTGCCTTGGGGGGGTGCTTAAAAGGATTCTGTGACGTAAACAACGAGAGTTTCTTATTTACATCTTCAAGCGACTTCCGAATCATTGTAAACACGCCCTTGAGACAAACACAAATATCCCGAGGGAGGGAAGAGGAAGGAGGGAAGGAGGGAGGGGGAGGAGGAAGAAGAGGAGGGGGAGGAGGGGGAAGAGGAGGAAGAAGAGGAAGGGGAGGAGGAGGAAGAGAAGAGGAGGAGGAACAGGAGGAAGATAAACTCAAATATCCAAAGGAGAGGAAGGAGAGAGGGAGAGGGCTGGAGGAAGAAGAGGAGGATAAACAGGGAAGGGACGGACGAGAGGAAATGGGAAGAAGAGGGGGAGAAAGGACGAGACGGGAGGAGCAAGAGGAAGACGAGGGAATGGGGGATAAAGAAGATAAGGTTTTGTGAGATGGGGGTGGGAAGAAGATGAGGTTAATAAGGAGAAAAAACGAAGAAAAGGAGGAAAGAAAGATAAGGGACAGGAGGAGAATTAGGAGGAAGAGGAAGAAGAAGAGAAAAAGGAAGGGAAAGAGGAATAGAGGAGGGGAGAGGAAGGAAAAATGAGAAAGAAAAAGAGGAGGGGGAGGAGGAGGAAGAGGAGAAAAAGGAGGAAGAGGAGGTGGAGGGAGGAGGGTGACGAACGACGGAAGGAAGAGGAGAAGGAGGAGGAGGGAGACGACAACGAAGACGAAGAATAGGAAAAGACGACGACAACGAAAGGAGGAGGAAGGACGAGGGAGGACAAGGAGGAGGAAAAGGGAACCTGGGGGAGGCGGAGGGTGCGGGGGAGACGTAGGTATGTAGACCTAGTGAATAATTCATGATGATGTTTTCAGGACACTCTTTTCGCTTCGC
>NW_020872293.1:30000-35000 GCF_003789085.1 Penaeus vannamei
TCGGCCTGCACAAACACGCACTCATAAACAAAGACACATGCAATACAAACAGCGATAATAGATATAAAAAATGCTAATAAAAACGGCCGCCCAGTGTTTATCGCTTTGTTTGAAGCGACAAGGGCAAAGAGAGGGGGTGGGAGGGGGGGGGGGACGTTTGTGTGTCGAGGGAGAGAGAAGGGGGTGGGGGGGGGGACGTTTGTGTGTCGGAGGGGGAGGGCTCATGGGGAAGGGGAGTTGTGTGTCGGAGGGAGAGAGAAGGAGGGGAGGCTCATGGGAAGGGGGGTGGGCTGTGTGTCGGAGGGGAGGGCTCAGGGGAAGGGGGGGGGGGGCGGACATGCCATGGCTACTGAGAGGTTCTCCAGCATTTTAATCAGAACTTTTGCTGTAATTAAGGTCATCACGAGGCCTCCTAATGCATGGGGAGCGGGGAGGGGGGGGGGTGAAGGATTGGACGAGGGGGGAAGGGGGAGGAGGGGGAGGGGGCGAAGGACTGGGACGAGGGGGGAAGGGGGGAAGAGGGGGAGGGGCGAAGGACTGGGACGAGAGGGAAGGGGGAAGAGGGGAGGGGCGATGGACTGGGGGGGGGGGGGAAGGGAAAAGGAGGGAGAGGGGTGTGGGGGGGATGTCGAAGAGTGGGACGAGGAGGCGGCTGACATCATTGCGGGGTCATTCCCATCTTTGTAATTTGAAGGGCAGATAAACATCCCCAATTAAGCCTAATTTTTTTCTTCTTTGCTACGAAATGAACCTATTTTTTATATCTAACTCTCTGTTTGTCTTCCACATATTCACAGTCCCTATCTCTACCTCCTTTCTTTTCTCTATGTCTAACCTTCTATTCCTATCTAGCTGTCAGTTTCTCTCTACCTATCAGACAAAATTACTTTACAGTTTTCTCTCTCTCTATCTCAGTCAGCCTCTCTCTCTCTCTCTCTCTCTCTCTCTCTCTCTCTCTCTCTCTCTCTCTCTCTCTCTCTCTCTCTCTCTCTCTCTCTCTCTCTCTCTCTCTCTCTCTCTCTCTCTCTCTCTCTTTCTCGTTGTCTCTTTCGACCTTCTCTCTCCCCCTTCTCCTCTTCCTACCTGTACTTTCTTCGCCCGACCGCCGGGTCACCTCTACAAGGTACCTTTATCACCCTCCCCATCTTCCATCTCCATACGGTCATCATTTTTATAATCTCCCTCCCTCTCTCCCTTACCTTTATTGCTATTATTATTTCCGCGCCTCTTCTCTCTCATCTCCATCTACCTTATTCCACATAAATGATCATCAACTGCTCTCAAGACCATCTTCAGAGTCTTCTCATATATATATTTTTTCCTTTTTTTAACATTTCTCTATAATCATCACTTATTCCGCCTCTGCTACTTGTTATGATCATTTATCTTGCCTACCGTTACTAGCGATCCTAATAGCCGACCAGTCTACTTATATTGATGACTATCTGGTACCCCGATGACGTTTCATTTACCTATTATACCATAACCTTCGTGCTGCTATAATAATCTTTAATAATCATCTACGTCTACCCGTTGTAAATTGTGATTTGCACTTCAAATCATCCTCACTATCTTCTCCGCTTCTTTCATTCTTCCTTTTTATCGTTTCTTTCAACTGACTCCCATTCATAAAAAACATCAGGAATTTCCACTCTCCTAGCCTACCGCTAGAATCCTCCCCCCCCCCCTACTACCCCAATCCCACCTGGCCAGCCCACCTGTCCAGACGACCCACCAACCCGTTCTGAATCCTTGTATACACGCACCCCACACGCCCGCCAATGCATCACCCACACTCTTCTCCCTCTTTTGGGTTTGGTGGAGGAGGGAGGGGGGGTGTTTCGCCCACGCGAGCGGGTCGTGGCGTCATCAGCGGGTTGGTCACTCCATGTTTGTGTTCCGTTCCTGGGTAGGGTTGGGGGGGGGGGGCAACGAGTGGGAGCAACATGTCACGACATGCATAATGTGCGTACGTGAGCGTTTACGTACATATATTTACGTATAAATAGGTAGAATTGAATGTACTTCCACTCATAAAAAGTAAGTGATTCAGCCGCATGCACGAGAACGCCACATTAACACTGTAAATACAATTGGAGTGTTTACAAGTCTCCCTTCACGCCCACGCGGCTTCAGAATTCACTTTCTCTTCAAAGTTCACTCACCGAATATAAATGGCGGGAGGAGAGGAGGGAGAAAAATATGTGGGAGTGAGAGACGAAGAGAGGAATAAGACAAAACATATTCAGAGAGAGAGTAAGATAGAAGGGGAAGGAGGGAAGAAGGGGAAGGAAGGGAGAAGTGGGGAGATGGGAAGGTAGAGACAGAGTGACAGACAGACAATCACACATTAATCGAGAATGAAAGTATTTTTAAAACTGAAAAAGCGGATGCCAAAAAAATAAAACGAATTAGAAAAGAAAAATAGAACATGGAAAGTATAAAAAATAAGAGAGAAGAAAGAACGAGGAATAAAGATGAACAGACACATGGGCAGACAGACAGTTAGACAGATAGACAAGAGTCCTCTACCAGTCCGGCAAGGCGAGGCAATATGAAGGTTGCCACTTCATCTCTGCGCGTCACGTCCGATCGTGAAGTGAAACAAATGTGCATTTTCATCTCAACGCTTACACCATTTCCTCCTCCTGCTCCTCCTCCTCTTCTAATTCTTCTTCTTCCTCTTCTTCTCTCCCTTCTTCTTCTTCTTCCTCCTCCTTCTATATTCTTCTTCTTCTTCCCTTCTCCCTTCCTTCTTCCCCTTCTCCTTCTTCTTCCCCTTCTCCTAATACTTCTTCTTCTTCTTCCCCCCCCTCCTCTTTATCCTCCTTCCTCCTCCTTCATTCCTCCATCTCATTCTGCAGATGCCACTGGTATCCATCTTTCCGCAATTTGTAGAAATGTGAGATGAAGATCCTTCATATCCAACACGAGTTTCCCCGAGATTTATTGCAGATTTTTTTTATTGTTCCGCGGGGCTTTATAACATCATCCGAGTTAAGAAGCAAATGCGAGAAAACGCGACATTCAAATGAGAAAAGTTGGGTCGAGATTAACCATTTGTAAGGAGATGAAGTCTTGGCCACTGTTCCGAGAGAGAGAGAGAGAGAGAGAGAGAGAGAGAAGAGAGAGAGAGAGAGAGAGAGAGAGAGAAGAGAGAGAGAGAGAGAGAGAGAGAGAGAGTGAGAGAGAGAGAGAGAGAGAGAGAGAGAGAGAGAGAGAGAGAGAGAGAGAGAGAGAGAGAGGAGAGAGAGAGAGAGGAGAGAGAGAGAGAGAGAGAGAGAGAGAGAGAAACAGAGAAAATGTGTAACCAGGTTATGCGCCATACTTGCGGGCTATTTAATATGATGTGATGTGTTTACAGGTGCGCGCAAATCTAATGAGTTTCTCTTTCGTAAGGGACTGTTGACTCTCCGCGTAGACGAAGCCAATAAACGTTTTCACAAGACTTGTCGACTTTATTGAGTGTGCAGGTGCAAGTGGGTCCGATGCAGTTTTTGTAATCAAGTTGCATTTTTTTTCTTTCTTTCTCGGAGGATAAATGCACCAGCATTCGTGGCCGCGCGGGTCGTTCGGTGTGACCACACCCTCAAGTTCCTCCGCTCAGCTCTCATGTTCCTCCCTCACCTCCTCACCTCCCGTTCCTTCCTCTCACCTCCGTTCCCTTCCTTTCCTCTCACCCTCCGCTCTCCTGTTCCTCCTCCCTCACCGTTTCCTGTTCCTCCTCACACTCTCCCGTCTCCTGTTCTCCCTCACCTCCGTTCTCCCTGTTCTCTCACCTCTCCGTCTCCTGTTCCTCCTCACCTCGCCTTCTCCTGTTCTCCCTCACCTCCGTTCTCGCTGTTTTCTCCCTCACCTCCCGTTCTCCCTCCTCACTTCCGTTCTCCTGTTCCTCCCTCACCTCCGTTCTCCTGTTCCTGCCTCACCTCCCGTTCTCCTGTTCCTCCCTCACCTCCCGTTCTCCTGTTCCTCCCTCACCTCCCGTTCTGTTCCTCCCTCACCTCCCGTTTCCCTGTTCCTCCCTCACCTCCGTTCCTCCTGTCTTCCTCACCTCTCCGTTCTCCTGTTCCTCCTCACCTCCGTTCTCTGTTCCTCCCTCACTCCCGTTCTCCTGTTCCTGTCCCTCACCTCCCGTTCTCCTGTTCCTCCTCACCTCACGTTCTCCTGTTTCTCCCTCCCCTCCCGTTCACTCCGTTCTCTCTGTTTCCTCCCTCACCTCACTGTTCCTCCTCTCACCTCCCGCTGTTTCCTTTCCTCACCTCCCGTTCTCCTGTTCCTCCCTCACCTCCCGTTCTCCTGTTCCTCCCTCAACTCGCCGTTCTCCTGTTTCTGCCTCACCTCACGTTCTCCACCTGTTCCTCCTCACGTTCTCCTGTTCCTCCTCCGGTTCCTCCCTCACCTCCCGTTCTCCTGTTTCCTCCTCACCCTCCCGTCTCCTGTTCCTCCTCACTCCCGTTCTCTTGTTCCTCCTTCATCCTCCCGTTTCCTGTTCTCCTTCACCGTTCCTGTCCTCCTCACTCCGTTCCTGTCCTCCTCACCTCCCGTTTCTCCCTCCTGTTCCTCCCTCACCTCCGTTCTCCTTTCACCCTCACTCTTCCCTACGTTTCCTGTTCCTCCTTCACCCTCCCTTCTTCTGTTCTCCTCACCCCTTCCCTCATCTCCCGTTCTCCTGTTCTCCCTCACCTCCTTAACTCCCGTCCTTCCCCCCCCCCGTTCTTCCTGTTGCTCCTCACCTCCCATACTCATCATTTCCCGTTCTCCTGTTGCTCCCTCACCTCCCATCTCTCATCTCCCCTCCTCACTCCTATTCTCCCTCACCCCCCCTCTTCCTCATACCTACCTGGCCCCATCCACACCAGGCCGTCCGCAGGTGCCTGTGAGTGCAAGCAGTCGGTGCCGCAGTGCCGCACAGAATTCGCCCCGGCTTTCAATAACGTTTTTACGGTCGGGACGTACCTCATAAATTCCGATTGGAGGCCGGAGGACCATTCGACTCCCCG
>NW_020872293.1:37500-45000 GCF_003789085.1 Penaeus vannamei
TGCTGCGCTATTTTTTTTCTGTCGTGTGCTGTGCTATTTTTTTTCTGTCCGTGTGCTGTGCTATTTTCTGTCCGTGTGCTGTGCTATTTTTCTGTCCGTGTGCTGTGGTATTTTCTGTTGTGCTGTTTTTTCTGTCCGTGTGCGTATGTGTTGTGCTGTGTATTTCCGCTGTGTCCGTGTGCTGTGCTATGTCCGTGTGCTGTGCTATTTCTGTCCGTGTGCTGTGCTATTTTCTGTGTCGTGTCTTGCTATTTCTGTGTCGTGTGCTGTGCTATTTTCTGTCCGTTGCTGTGCTATGTGGTATTTCTGTCCGTGTGCTGTGCTTTTTTTCTGTCGTGTGCTGTGCTATTTTCTGTCCGTGTGCTGTGCTATTTTTCTGTGTTTGCTGATATTTTTTTTGTCTGTCCGTGTGCTGTGCTATTTTTTTCTGTCCGTGTGCTGCGCTTTTTTTTCTGTCCGTGTGCTGTGGTATTTTTTTTCTGTCCGTGTGCTGTGTATTTTTTTTTTTTTTCTGTCCTGTGTGCTGTGGTATTTTTTTTCTGTCCGTGTGCTGTGGCTATTTTTTCTGTCCGTGTGTGTGTGTCCGTGTGCTGTGGTATTTTCTGTCCGTGTGCTGTGGTATTTTCTCTGTCCGTGTGCTGTGCTATTTTCTGTCCGTGTGCTGTGCTATTTTCTCTGTCCGTGTGCTGTGCTATTTCCCTATGTCCGTGTGCTGTGCTCTTTTCTGTGTTGTGGCTGTGCTATTTTTGTGTCCTGTGCTGTGTTATTTTCCCTCTGGCCTGTGCTGTTCTTTTTTTTGTCGTGTGCTGTGCTTTTTCTTGTCGTGTGCTGTGTCTCCCTCTGTCGTGTGCTGTGTATTGCTGTTCTTTTTTGTGTCCGTGTGCTGTGCTATTTCGCCTCTGTCCTGTGTTGCTGTGGCTATTTCCCTCTTGTCCCGTGTTGCTCGTGCTATTTCCCTCTGTCCCTGTGCTGTTTATCTCCCTCTGTCCGTGTGGCTGTGCTATTTTCTGTGTTTCCGTGTGCTGTGCTATTTCCCTCTGTCCGTGTGCTGTGGCTATTCCCCTGTCCGTGTGCTGTGCTATTTCCCTCTGGTCGTGCTGTGGGCTGTGCTATCCCCTCTGTCGTGTGCTGTGCTATTTCTCTGTCCGTGTGCTGTGCTATTTCCCTCTGTCCGTGTGCTGTGCTATTTTCTCTGTCCCTGTGCTGTGCTATTTTCTCTGTCCGTGTGCGTGTGCTATCTCCCTGTGTCCGTGTGCTGTGCTATTTTCTGTGTCCGTGTGCTGTGCTATTTTCTGTGTCCGTGTGCTGTGCTATTCTCCCCTCTGTCCGTGTGCTGTGCTATTTCTTGTCCGTCGTTGCTGTGCTATTTCCCTCTGTCGTGTGCTGTGCTATTTCCCTCTGTCCGTGTGCTGTGTGTGCTATTTCCCTCTGTTTCGTGTGCTGTGGCTATCTCCCTCCTGTCCGTTGTGCTGTGTGCTATTCCCTCTGTCCGTGTGTGCTGTGTGCTTATCTCCCTCTGTCCTGTGCTGTGCTATTTCCTCTGTGTTCGTGTGGTGTGCTATGTTTGTCCTTTGTCGTGTGCTGGTGCTATTTCCTCTGCTGTGCTGTGTGTCGCGTGTGCTGTGCTATTTCTCTGTCGTTGTGCTGTGCTATTTTCTGTCTCGTGTGCTGTGCTATTTTCTCTGTCCGTGTGCTGTGCTATCTCCTCTCTGTGTCCGTGTGCTGTGCTATTTTTTTCCTCTGTCCCTGGTCTGGTGCTATCTCGCCTCTGTCCGTGTGCTGTGCTTTATTTTCTGTGTCCGTGTGCTGTGCTATCTGTGTCCGTGTGCTGTGCTATTTTCTGTGTCCGTGTGCTGTGCTATCTCCCTCTGTCCGTGTGCTGTGCTATCTCCCTCTGTCCGTGTGCTGTGCTATTTCCCTCTGTCCGTGTGCTGTGCTATTTCCCTCTGTCCGTGTGCTGTGCTATTTCCCTCCGTGTGCTGTGCTATTTCCCTCTGTCCGTGTGCTGTGCTACGTGTCTGTGCTATCTCCCTCTGTCCATGTGCTGTGCTATTTCCCTTGTCCTGCTGTGCTAATCCGTGTGCTGTGTCTGTGTTATTTTCTTTGTCCGTGTGCTGTGCTATTTCCCTCCGTCCGTGTGCTGTGCTATTTTCTGAGTTCCTCTTTGTAGTCCTCGGGTCGGCGGCGAGAACGGCGAGCTGTCCGCACTCGACTCCGCTCTGACTGCCCTTTCATCACACTTGCTTGGAGGGATATCAACAACACCGATTTTTTTGCTGGGATTCGCACCCGCAATGTCGGTGGAATCTGTTATTTTCGTTGTTTGAAAGTTCATTATTCGTGGTGTTCATTTTGTCTTAAGATGTCGTTTTAATAACAGCGATGGGATTATGATTGCCGCCAATCGAAGATGTTATTATCGACAATGTTGTTGATCTTGACAGTCCAGAGAAATATGGTATATTTGGTAATCATGATAAGTTTTTCAGCGTTTTGTCATTATCACGGCCTTCATTAATGTTTCTGTCGGATTATTACCATTGAAAATATTGTTGTCACCATTATTATAATTTTAAAATCTACTGCTGTTATCAACATCACGATCCGTTATCGTGTTATTGCTGTTCCCATCATTATCACCTTTACACATAATTGTTACTATTATTACCGTCCTTTGTAATGCTCTTGCGACTGCTGTGATTATCTTCCCTGATAATGTCATTTGTTACTGACACTGACATTTTCCATAACACCAGAGCCACCATTATCCCTTTCCATAATTGCGATCTCTGCTATCTTCCGCAATATCACCGCTGTTGCCAATATTAGGATTATCAATACCATCGGGTCAATATTAATATCTTGACTGACCTGTTAGAACTTTAAAGTCTTTATCAACACTCTCCCTCTGTTCCTCCCACCGCCATTTCCATCACCATTACCGCCATAGAAATCACGCCTCCTCCCTACCACAAAATAATGATAAAATGAAAATAACGATAAATGAAAATCCATCCCTCAAATCAGCCGTTCCGTTCCCTCGCGTTTTACGGCGGTCACGCAAGGAATTACAAAGGACGGAAATTTAATGGCGGGAAGTTGAGACTCTTGTGGCGGTTCCCCGGCGCGCCACGGTCCGCGCGCACACCGCCCCGCCGTTCCATTCCTCGTTCCTTGTTCCGCGATGAATTGCTGCGTTCTATGATCATGGAGAGGGAAAAAATGAATAGAACATATGTATGATTGATAAAGGAATACGTAAATACAGCGTAAAAATAGAAAGCAAAAGAAAACATAGGATTACAAGAAGAAAAAAAACAATCATACGCAGCGTTTTCTCCGTCCCGTTCCGGTATTCCAAAAAGGTTTCGTGTTCCCCCTCAAGACCCAGTCCTCCCGGCGCAAGGCTAAGAAGAGGACGGGCGGCTTACGACACCTGATCCCACCCGAGAGGGAGAGAAACGGACACATACCCTTCCACCAAAAGAAAAAAAGAGATAGTAAAAAGGAAAAAAAAAGGGGGATAAAAGGGATGATACGGCAACTCCACAGGATAAGCATGCGTGACTTGCAGTGTTGCCAACGACTTCTGGATGTGACTCGACAGAAAACGAAGAAAAGAAAGGGTAGAGAGAGAGAAAGGAAAGACAATAGGCCTAAAGTCGCTCTTCCTTCCATATATCTCACAATTCGACGTGACAAGGCGGGTGAGAGAAAAAAGTCAGAGACCAACGGTTTACGCACAAATAAATGCATAACTACGGAGGAAGAACACATACACGAACATATACAAGGCGTATATACATACACACATACATACATACATACATACACACACACGCACATATACAAATATATATATACATATATACACACACATGTGTGTGTGTGTGTGTGTGTGTGTGTGTGTGTGTGTGTGTGTGTGTGTGTGTGTGTGGTGTGTGCGCGTGCGTGCGTGCGTGCGTGCGTGCGCAATGTAGGTGTGCATGTACATGTGAATGTATCTGTTTATGAAGCCTGAAAAAAATCACCATCAGGATCGCCTTAAACCAAACTGAATCCTTCTTGTACCAAGGTCAAAGGTCAAAGGTCAGACACGATTGTGGAACAGAACTCGGGTGATACGAAGTCTTAAGGCGTTTCGAATGCAATAACTTCCCGCACTGTGCGGATGGAACAGTGCGTGAGTGTGTGTGGCTGTGGTGTATGAGAATGTATAAGTGTGCATTGCGTGCGTGCGTCTAAGTGTGCATGTGTGAGAGGAAGGGAGGAAGGAAGGAAAGAAGGGAGGGGCGGAGGGAAGAAGGAAGAGAGGAAGGGAGTGAGAGAGGAGAGGAGAGTGAGTCAGAGAGAGAGAGAGAGAGAGAAGAGAGTCAGAGAGAGAGAGTCAGAGAGAGAGAGAGAGAGAGAGAGAGAGAGAGAGAGAGAGAGAGAGAGAGAGAGAGAGAGAGAGAGAGAGAGAGAGAGAGAGAGAGAGAGAGAGAGAGAGAGAGAGAGAGAGAGCAGAGAGAGAGACGAGATCGAGAAAAAAAAAGAAAAAAAATGGAGAGATCGAAAAAAAAATCGAAAAGAAGAAAGATTTAAAAGAAAGATCCAAAGCCAGAAACCGTACCCGAGAGCGACAATTGAACGCGAAAATAAAACACACACCAAAAATATCTCAACAAACACGCATATACCTCCATAAAAAGATCAGCGCCATCAGACATAGATAGAGACGCGCTATAAAATCTCCCTGATTGTTCCCGGAAAGGCCTGGAACAATGGACAATATCACCTCCGACTCAATAATACGATAATAAAAAAAAAGAAAGAAGGAAAAAAAATACGAGCAGATCCCTTTATTCGAGATCAATCAGCTGGTCAGAAAAAAATATATATTTGAATAGGGGAGAATGGATAAAAATGGGAAACATTGGAATAGAGTGAAACTTAAGTAAAGAGTTCGAGAGAATCGCATTGTGAAGAACACCATAAAACGAATGCAGACTTAAAGAAAAAGGAATGAAGAACAAAATGAAAGAAAAAAAAAACATAAAATAAAACAAACAAATCAAAGGAAAACAACCAAACTCATAAATAAACGAAAGAAAGGAAAATAACAAAACAGAAAGTGAAAACAAAGAAATATAAAACAATAAACACAAGAATGCACAAGAGACATGCAACAAGATATACAATGCAATATAGCCTAAAATGCAGGAAACAATTTTGCCCTCTGTAAACTGCATTCACACGTGTATGAAGAGGTAGGAAGAGAAAGCAAGGTAAGGGAAGAGAGGCAACAGGATGGGAAATGAAAAGGGGAGAGGGAATCGCCGACGAAGCGAAGTAGAGAGAGAGAGAGAGAGAGAGAGAGAGAGAGAGAGAGAGAGAGAGAGAGAGAGAGAGAGAGAGAGAGAGAGAGAGAGAGAGAGAGAGAGAGAGAGAGAGAGAGAAAGAACGAACGAGAGAGAGAGAGAGAGAGAGAGAGAAGAAGAGAAGAGATCGAGAGAGAGAGAGAACGAGAAAGAGAGAGAGATTGGTACGAATGAGGAAGGGAGATGTCAATGAAGGTTAATAAAGCTGTGAAAGGGATGCCGCAGACTGATTACTGTCTAATACACACACACACTTTCACGCGTTAGTGCTCACACACGTACACACACGCTCTCCCTTTCATACATACACACGTCTGATTTCCGTTTCTGTCTGTTTGCCTCAGTCTGTCTGTCTGTGTTTTCTTCTCTTCTCACACTTATACAGAGATTCTCAAACACACGTATATAACTACTCCTTCTTTTTCTCTCTCCTATATACAAATATTATATATATATATATATATATATATATATATATATATATATATTATATATATATATATTTAGGTACAGTACACGGGCTGTATACTGAGTCCTACTCGTCGTCTCGTTGCCGTCGTTGCTCTCTCTTCTGCAGTCTATCTGCTCTTCCTCTCGTCTTGGTCCGGTCATCCTCGCTCTGGACCGGTCCTCTCTCTCTCTCTCTTCTCGCTCTCTCGTCTGGCTCAGGTCTTATCTTCCTCCTTCGTGCCTCTCTTCATCTTCTTCTCACTGCTCCTTCTTTCGCGTCTTCTAGTCCCTCACAGCACGGTACGTTACATATTCTCGAAGACAACGATCGGCGCAACAGATTACGACGAACCACACAAACGACACACACACACACACACGCCCACACACACACTAGGCCACAACACCACACAGCGCACACGCACACCACAGCACTACGGCACACACACACATAGATCTACCGCACACACTAGCAGGATCACACAACAGCGGTACACGGGACACATGGACCGTCGATAGCGAGTAACGTGGTGCACACACAACGGGTTTATATTTTATCCCCATTCATCCGTGGCTTTGTTCCTCCGCACGGAGCAATAACGGAGCTTTTCTTGTCCTAGGGTTGTTGGTGTAGGGTGTGTGATAGTGTGTGTNGAAGGAAAGAGAGCGAGCGAGCGAGCGAGAGAGAGAGAGAGAGAGAGAGAGAGAGAGAGAGAGAGAGAGAGAGAGAGGAGAGAGAGAGAGAGAGAGAGAGAGAGAGAGAGAGAGAGAGAGTCAAACAGAGAAATTGCGAGAGTCAGAGAGAAAAAGTATCAAAGAGAAAGGGAGAAATAGAGCGAGAGAGAGAGAGAGAGAGAGAAGAGAGAGGAGAGAGAGAGAGAGAGAGAAGAGAGAGAGAGAGAGAGAGAGAGAGAGAGAGAGAGAGAGAGAGAGAGAGAAAGAGAGAAAGAGAGAGAAAAAGAGAGAGAGAGACAGACAGACATACAGAGACTGAGATGGAGAGCGCCAGAGCCAGCGAGACAGAGAGACAATTAGAAGCAGGAAAAAGAGGGAATCTTTCTCGGTAATGATAAGACGTCAAATAGTAACAGCAGCAACAGTAACTTAATTAAAGTTATTCGCAAAAATAAGATAAAAAGAGTAAAATAAAAATTATAATAATGATAATAATGACGATTATACTGACTATGCTAAAATGATGGTGATAATAATGAAAGTTATCTTCATCTAAACATTTTTTTTCTCAATTCCCTATCCACCAAGCAAAAACCATGCAGCCCTGATCGCCGTCCCCGTCCAAAGAAACAAACGCACTGCCCTGCAACCCTCTCATCCACCAAGGGAACAATTGAGAAGATGAAGAGAGGTAATGGCATGAAGTTGTCCCGGCGGTACTGAGAAGATCGGTCGCGAGACACATCAGGACCTCCGCTGCTCCTCTCTCCTCCTTCTAACTCCCTTCCTTTATCGAGTTTGCTCCTTCCACGGTTCGTTCCTTCCACGGCTCCCTTACACAATAGCAAATCCAGTGATGATGTGTGTAATGTAAATCTCCTGATTCATTTAGAATCGCTCGCCTTCGTCGCTCGCTTAGAATTCGGCCGAATTCCGTCCCTTCGCTGTGGCGTTTCCCGTCTTACGAACCTTGTAAACACCAGTGAGAATATTTTCTTCCATTAGCCCGAGTGAC
>NW_020872293.1:117497-119997 GCF_003789085.1 Penaeus vannamei
GAATGCTATTATTAAGGAATATTGTTCCAGCAGATGTAGTCAAAAGTGGCTCACTACAAAGTCATTTTGAAACGCTGATTTCAATTGCGGTTTTCCAAGGGAAGCCGGGAACACTATACATAGGGATGATGAATTTTTGCTCTGGAATATAAGGAAAGAGGGAAGGTAAGGAGGGAGCCGCTGCTGGAATGGAATAACAAATTTTACCAAACCTTTCATTATTCTTATTATTATCACACATGGTTTTACATATGAACCAAAATATTCTTTGCGCTTTAAAGATAATTCACTTGACTGGATTTATCTGTCATCCTCTCACCGACCTTCATTAACAGAGGATAAACCTCCTCTCCATCCTTTCGCCAAACCAAAACGTTATTTCATTAAAAAGAGAACACTTCTATCGTCATCCATCAAGCGTGGGCTCGTCGCTCTCTCTCCTGTCATGCCGGGATGTCTGGGTCAGTTTCCTGGTCGCCTCCTTCTCGCGGCTCCATCCCCCTCTCCAGCAGGTGGCCGACGCGGGCTGGGTTCGTGTTAGTCTTTCACCAAGGACTCCCTCTTCCTTTGGCAGCCAACTCTTAGCCAGTCAGAACCTCGTAAGACACGTTCTCAGTAATAGCAATCGATAACATGGCTTTTTTCCCATTAAGAATATAAGAACACAGATAAACTCTCTCACACACACATACATATGTGTGTGTGTGTGTGTGTGTTTATGTGTGTATATCTGTGTGTTTATGTGTGTATGTGTGTGTGTATGTATGCATGCATGTATTGTAAAATGTATATGTATATGTATATGTATATGTATATGTATATGTATAGTATATGTATATATATATATATATTATATATGTAAATATATATATATATATATATATTATATATAATATATATATATATATATCAATTATAAACATATTTAGCTAATGTATTAATATATGTTAGATATAGTATTAGGTTAGAATATAGTAATTATAATATAATATAAATATATATATTTATATGAACATAATATATATATATATTGATGTATGTGTTGTGATGTTAGTGTGTGTGTAGATCTACAAGTAATACCGTCGTTCGTGTGTAATATATTAGTATTGATGGTGCTTATCAATGATACAACACCTAGTCGTCGGCGTAGGTGTGCGATGACGCAACGACTCGTTACGTCACACAAACACACATGTGTACACACACACACACACACAGCAACACAGCACACATATAGCATAAATGTAATATATCTATATATATACATATATATTATATATATATATACTATTAAGATATATGTCGTGTTTAGTTTAACATAATATAGATATGTTAATCGAATGAGGATATTTATTGCATATACTATTATATACTAATATATATTATATATTAATATATATATATATATGTATTAATATAGATATATATATGATAACTAATACATACCCCCACATATAACACATATACCAACTCACACTACACTAGATATC
This sequence comes from Penaeus vannamei, assembly GCF_003789085.1. Classification (NCBI taxonomy): domain Eukaryota; kingdom Metazoa; phylum Arthropoda; class Malacostraca; order Decapoda; family Penaeidae; genus Penaeus; species Penaeus vannamei. Next base: position 118,988 of record NW_020872293.1, read on the forward strand.
ACACTACACACACACACTATAATACACACAACACATACATCAATAATCAACCACACACACACATATACACACACACACACAAACTACTATCAGCACAACTATCACAACACAATCAACTAAATCATCAATATATATAAGACATACTAACACTCATAATATATTAATGCATAACATATATAATATAATAATATAATACTATATATATATATATTATTATATTATATGTATAAGTAGATATAAATTAATATTTAATGTATAATATATTAAATATAATATAAAATTAATTAAATATACAAATTATATAATAGTATTAATATATAATATATTAATTAACATATATATATATATATATATTATATATTATATAATTAATATATTATATATTATTAATATATATATATAATACAATATATATGAAAATATGAGTATATGGATATATATACTATACATACTATATATACTACTATATTAATTAGTGATATAATTAGTATATATATATGGTATATTTTAGTATTATACTACACTGTATATTATATAAATGTGATATTATATAATAATATATATACGTATATATCAACTATATTATATATATATAATATATTATATATATATTCATATATATTATTAAATAAATACTATATATATATATATATAATATATATATATATACTATATATTAATATATTATATGCAGAGAGAGAGAAGAGGAGATTGAGAGAGAGAGAGTGAGAGGAAGAGAGAGAAGAGTAGAGAGAGTGAGAGAGAGGAGAGATTAGAGAGATGAGTAATTAGATATAAGTAGATTAGTAGATATATCTATTAATTATTATAATAATTTATATGATATTATTATATTATGTCTGATATCATATCTATAATGTAATATATATAATGTATATAATAGTAATATATATATATATATAAATATATATATATAATATATAATTTAATAATATAATATGTATTATGTTTAAATATAGATAGTATAATATAAATATATAATAATAAAG
>NW_020872293.1:129997-132497 GCF_003789085.1 Penaeus vannamei
AATTGTGATAATAATAATAATAAAAAATAATAGTAATGGTAATAATAATTATGATAACATAAACAATGATAATGATAATGTTAGTAATGAGAACAACATCAACAATGATAATAATAATAATAATAATAATAATAATAATGATAATAATAATAAGGACAGCAACAACCACAAAAAAGTAATAATGATAATAATAATGAAACTATTAATGATAATCATAAATGAAATAATAAAAGAGTTAATAATATTAATTATAATAATGATGATATAACAAGAAAATAATAATAACAACAATAATAATACTGATAATGATGGTAATAACAATGGTAATAAGAAAAATAATAATAGGAATGATGATATTAATAATTATGATAATAATATGATAGTGATAATAATAATAATAATAATAATAATAATAATAATAATAATAATAATAATAATGATAATAATAACGATAATAACAACAATAATAATGATAATAATAATAATAATATCAATGATAATAATCATAACAGTAATAATAATCATTACAATAATAATGATTATATTAATAAAAAAAATGACATGTATAATAAAGATCATGATAATATTAATAACAATAGCAAAAATATAAATAATGATGAAAAATAACAATCATTTTTATAATCATAATCACATTTATTGATGATAATGATAATGATAATAATAATGACAATGATGATGACAATAATAATAAGGGAAATAATGATAACAATAATAATAAAATAATAATAATAATAATAATAATAATAATAATAATAATAATAATAATAATAATAATAATAATAATAATAATAACAATAATAATAATAATAATAATAATAATAATAATATAGTAATAAAATAACATAATAACAATGCTAATAATCATGAAATAACCAATAACACCAACAATAATAACAATGGTAATAATAATGATAATAATAATAACAATAGTAATAATAATAACAACGAAAAAATGATAGTAAACGTATTGAAAATTATTATAATAGTAGTAATAATAGCAGTAGTAGTGGTAATGATTAATGCTGCCGCTGATAACAATAATAATAACGACAATAATATTAATAATAATGACTGTAATAATAATAAGCATAATAATCACAAAGATAATAGTAAAAATATAATGATAATAATGATAACTAAAATAATAACAATTATCCTAATCATTACAATAATTATTATAGCAATTACTATATAAAAGATAATACTGATAATGATAATAATAAGAGCAAAAAAAGTGAAAATTGTAATAATAATGATAATGATTATAACAATAGTAATAGTAAAAATAAGCGTAAACTGATTACCAAATAATTATAATAATAATAATAATGATAATAACAATTATAATGATAATAATTACAGTAGCAATAATAACAATATCAATGATAAAAATAATAATAGTCAAAACAATAAAATAATAAGAGCAAATAATAATAACAGTAATGATAATATCAATATCATCAATAATAATAGCAGTAATAATAATAATAATAATAATAATATTATTATTATTATTATTATTAGTAGTAGTAGTAGTAGTAGTAATGATAATAATAATAAGAAGAACAACAATAAGAACAATAATATCAGGAGTAATAATATTAATTGTACTAACAACAACAAAAACAAGAAAACAACATCAACAATAATAATGATAATATTGTGAATAAGGATAATAATCATGATCAGGATAATGATAACAATAATGATAATGATAACAATAATGATAATAATCATCGTAATAATAAAAATGATTACAATAACGGTAATGATAATTATAAGAAAAATAATTATGATAGTGATAATAATATACATTAATAACAACAATATCAATAACTGATCGAAAAATAGAAATAATAGTAACAACAAGAGCAGTGCAAGAAAATGATATTGAGTGCATTACATAATAGTGAAAAATAAAAATATAAAATGAATATAATTTTAAAAAGTGGAGGTATAAAGATGATAACATATCTTAATAATAGTAATAATAATAATAATAATAATAATAATAATAATAATAATAATAATAATAATAATAATAATAATAATAATAATAATAATAATAATAACAATGATAATAATAATAATAATATTATAATAAATAATAAGAACAACAACAACAACAACAACAATAATATCAGGAGTAATAATATTAATTGTACTAATAGCAACAAAAACAAGAAAAAAAATAGCACAAAAAAAATGTTTTAACCAAGCCAAATTGTATTATCCCGATTGTTAAGTAAAGCCGCAATAACACAATGTCAGGTAAAATAAAGATTTCATTACCTATAATTTTCAAAGTCTAATTATTATCGCAGGGTTCTCCCACAGAGGAACCTTTTCCTCTTTTTCTGGATAAAATATCAAGAGGAGATGAGTAGAAGCTTCGTCCATTGTGTTGTTTGTTTTGATCCGGCGATTCGAATGGACTTGGATGTGGGTTCTTTTCACAACAGTGGATCCCACATTAATG
>NW_020872293.1:152497-160632 GCF_003789085.1 Penaeus vannamei
CCTGCAGATGAAAGAATGTTACCGCATCTCCCGTTATGCCCGTTAGGGTGTGTGTGAGGGGAGAGCGGGTGAGAGGGGAGAGGGGGGAGAGAGGGGGGAAGAGGGAGAGGGGGAGGGGTAGAGCGGGAGAGGGTGTGTGTGGGAGGGAGAGGAGAGAGAGAGGGGAGGGGAAGGGAGAAAGGGGGAGGAGAAGGTGTGGTGGGAGGGGAGAGGGGGAGGGGGAGAGGGGGGGAGGGTGTGTGGTGGAGGGGAGAGGAGAGAGGAGAGAAGTGCAGGGGAAGGGGAATGGAAGGAAGAAGAGAGGTTAATGGGGGACGAAGGGGGGGGGGGGGGATAAGAGGGCATGGGTTAGAGGGGAGGAACAGAAGGGGGAAGGGGTATGGTTAAGGGTGTGGGGGAGGGGTATTGGGTGTGTGGGAGGGAGAGAGGGGGATAGGTTGGTGTGGGGGAGGGGATAGGGAGAGGGGGATTGCGTAGGGGAGAGGGGATGAGGCGTAGGGGAGGGCGGGAGAAAGAGAGAGGGGAAGAGGGTGTGTGGGGAGGGGAGAGGGGAGAGGGTGTGTAGGGAAGGGAAGGGGATAGGAGGAGGTAAGGGGGATGGGGGGGAGAACAGGGGAGAGGAGGAAAGGGTAAGGGAAAATGAAGATGTGGGAGGGAAGGGAAGGGAGACTGTAAGGGGAATTGGGGGATTGGGAGAGAATAAGGAGAGGGGGAGGAAGGAGCAGTTGAGGGGAAAAGGGGGATGGGGGAGGGGAGAGGAGGACGAAATAGTACTAAGGGATTTAAAGTGTAAATAAGAGGATAACTGAAGGTAATGGACTTTTTTCTTTCTTTCTTTCCTTCTTTTATTACTCTTACCAACACATCATCATCAGCATTATTATTAAGATTATGGTTGTTGGTGGTGATGGTGATGTTGTTGTTAACATTACTATTGTTGTTATTATTATTAATATTATTATTGTTGTTCTAGTTATTGTTATTGTTATTATTGTTGTTTTTGTTTTGTTGCTGTTGTTGTTGTTATTGGTGTTGTTGCTGTTGTTCTCATTATTATTATTTCAATTATTAAATCACAAATATTATTATCATTGTAATTGTTATTATCATTCCCATTATTTATTATTATCATCCCATATATTTATTTATTGTCACTTTTACTCTTATTATTAACAATATTCATTAATCATCATAACTTTTCATCATTATTTTTTATCATCATCATCACCATCATCATTTAAATTAACATTTTTATTATCACTGTTATCTTGAGCATCGCAACTCGTAAAGATTTTTTTTCTTCTTTCTTTCTTTTTATCTGAATAAGTAAACCGGCGTCCCTTTGGGCTGCCAGATATGCCCTTCGCCGAACACAAAGGATAAATAGAGGGACAATTTCTGTGTTCTTCTTTGTATTAAGTCGATTATTGTTGTTGTTATTATCATCATTATTATTTCAATTATCACATCACAAGTAATATCATCATTATATTTCTGTAGCTGTTTCGTGGAAGTTATGATTTTTTTTTTTTTTTTTTTTTTTTGAAGAGAGAGAGAGAAGAGAGGAGAGAGAGAGAGAGAAGAGAGAGAGAGAGAGAGAGAGAGAGAGAGAGAGAGAGAGAGAGAGAGAGGAGAGAGAGAGAATCAAATCAATTCCTTCAGTTATTACCCAATCTACTATTAAGCGAAAAAGTTTTTTCTTGATAGATATGTTATTTTATCATTATTTCGTCCAATATGATTACCGATTGAAACGTATCTGATTAGAATAATTATCAATTACCCGTATTATCATTATTATCATCACATCATTTATGAAAATATTCTTAGTTATCACCATCAGAATCATGGTCGTCACAGTCATTCATGTTTCACTACCTGTTCGTTATCACACAAACACTTTTATCATTATCATNGGTAAGGGAAAATGAAGATGTGGGGGGAAGAGGAAGGGAGACTGTAAGGGGAATGGGGATTGGGAGAGAATAAGGAGAGGGGGAGGGAAGAGCAGTGTGAGGGAAAAGGGGGATGGGGGAGGGAGAGGAGGACGAAATAGTACTAAGGGATTTAAAGTGAAATAGAGGATTAACTGAAGGTAATGGACTTTTTTTCTTTTTTTCTTTCCTTCTTTTATGTACTCTTACCAACATCATCATCATCAGCATTATTATTAAGCTTATGCGTTGTTGGTGGTGATGGTATTTGTGTAACATTACTATTGTTGTAGTATTATATATTATATTGTTGTTCTTTAATGTTATTTTATTATTGTGTTTTTGTTTGTTGCTGTTGTTGTGTTATTGTGTTGTTGCTGTTGTTCTCATTATTATTATTTCAATTATTAAATCACAAATATTATTATCATTTAATTTTATTATCATTCCCATTATTATTATTTCATCCCATTATTATCATTATCATTATTATTATCACTTTTACTCTTATTATTAACCAATATTCGTTAATATCCCAAACTTTCATCATTATTTTTTATCATCGTCATCACCATCATCATTAAATTAACATTTTATTATCCACTGTTATCTGAGCATCGCAAGCTTGTAAAGATTTTTTTCTTCTTTCTTTCTTTTTATCTGAATAAGTAAACCGGCGTCCCCTTGGGCTGCCAGATATGCCCTTCCCCGAACACAAAGGATAAATAAGAGGGAACAATTCTGTTGTTCGTCTTTGTATTAAGTACGATATTTTGTTGTTGTTATTCATCATTATTATTTCAATTTACATCACAAGTAATATCATCATTATATTTCTTAGCTTCGTTTCGTGGAATTATGATTTTTTTTTTTTTTTTTTTTTTTGAAGAAGGAGAGAAGAGGAGAAAGGAGGAGAGAGAGAGAGAGGGAAGGAAGAGAAAAGAGAGAGAGAGAGAGAGAGGAGAGAGAGGAGAAGGGAGAGAGAGAGAGAGAGAAGAGAGGAGAAGAGAGAGAGACGAGAGAGAGAGGGGAGAGGAGAAGAGAGAGGGAGGAGAGGAGAGGAGAGAGAGGGAGGAAGAGAGAGAGAGAGAGAGAGAGAAGAGAGAGCAAGAGAGAGAGAGAGAGAGAGAGAGAGAGAGAGAGAGAGAGAGAGAGAGAGAGAGAGAGAGAGAGAGAATCAAATCAATCCTTCAGTTATTACCCAATCTACTATTAAGCGAAAAAGTTTTTCTTAATAGATACGTTAATTTTATCATTATTTTTCCATATAATTACCGCTGAAACGTATCTGATTAGAATAATTATCAATTACCCGTATTATCATTATCATCATCATCATTATGAAAATATTCTTAGTTATCACCATCATCAGAATCATTATCGTCACAGTCATTCATTTCACTACCTGTTCGTAATTACACACAGACACTTATATCATTTATCATTATTCTCTCCTACATTTCCATCCCCTTTTGGCTCGTTCATTTCAGTCATTCATCCGTCAACCTTCAGAACAGTGTCGCCAATAGAAAAAAGAAAAAAGAAAAAGAAAAAAAACGAAGAAGAACATAAAAAGAAATGTCGCCATAGATAAAAAAAATAAACAAAAACAAAAAAAAGGGCCAATGAATAAAAAGAGAAACAAAAAGTTAAAGAAAAAGGAGAAAAAGTCGCCAAGAGATTAAAATAAATAATATATAAACGACAAAAAGAAGGAAAATGTCGCCAATTAGATTAAAAAAAGAAAAAAAAGAAAAATCGCCAATAGATACAAAAAGCAATGGAAGAAAAAAAAATAACGAAATAGACAGAAAAACGAAGAAAAAGAAAAAGCAAAGTTCTCCCGCCTCAGACAAAGCCAAGCGAAAGCGCCGCACCAACAGACAAATTTAATCCCTAAAACTGTTATGAATAAGGAGGCATGTTGATAGGCCTTACTTATCTATAATAATGGGGCTTTCATATAATGCTTATTTTGGCGTGGGTTTTCGAGTGAATCTAGATGATTTGTGTCTTTTTTTATTGGAGAGGGAGGGGGGGGAGGGGAGGAGGAGGGAGGTTCAAAGAGTATGGGTGAATTTGCATTCGTTTTGTTTATTTGTTTTTGTTTGTTTTGTCTGTTTGCTCTTTTCTTTCTGTGTCTCCCTTTCTCTCTGTTTGTTTGTTTTGTCTCTTCTATCTCTCTTCTTTTCTCTCGTCTCCGTCCTCTCTTTCTCTTCTCTCTCTTTCTTTCTCTCTTCTCCTCCTCGTTTGCTCTCTTCTCTCTGTGTCGGCTCTTTTCTCTCTCTCTCGTATCGCTTCTCTCTCGTCTCTCTCTCTTCTCGCTCTCTCTCTCTCTCTCTCTCTCTCTCTCTCTCTCTCTCTTCTTCCTCCTCTCTCTCTCTCTCTCTCTCTCTCTCTCTCCTCTCTCTCTCTCTCTCTCTCTCTCTCTCTCTCTCTCTCTCTCTCTCTCTCTCTCTCTTCTCTCTTTAATCCAATTTCTTTTCCAATCAACATCGGTTTATGTAAAATTAATACCATTGACCCAATTTTACCATGTTTGTAACTCACGTTCTTCTCCCTCCCCCCCCCCCTCGCTCTTCTCTCATCTCTCCTCCCTCTCTCCTCTCTTCTCTCTCTCTCTCTCTCTCTCTCTCTCTCTCTCTCTCTCCCTCTCTCTCTCTCTCTCTCTCTCTCCTCTCTCTCTCCTCTCTCTCTCTCTCTCGTCTCCTCTCTCCTCTCTCTCTCTCTCTCTCTCTCTCTCTCTCTCCTCTCTTCTCTCTCTCTCTCCTCTCTCTCTCTCTCTCTCTCTCTCTCTCTCTCTCTCTCTCTCTCTCTCTCTCTCTCTCTCTCTCTCTCTCTCTCTCTCTCTCTCTCTCTCCTTCTCTCTTCTTTCCTTTAATCCATTTTTTTCTCATTGGACATCAGTTAAATGTGGAAATTAATACCACAATTTAAGACACAATTTACAGTGACTTAAAAAAGTGGCAATGGAGAAGAGAGATTAGGAAGGAGGATGAAAAGAGGAAGTGGGAGGAGGGAAAATGAAGGAAAAGTAGAAAAGAAAAGGAGAGAGAAAAAAAGGAACAGAGATATATAAGGAGATGAATAAAACTGGGAAGAAGGACGAAAAGGCGAACAAAAATAGGCGATGGTGGAGACCGAATAAAAATTGAGATAATGAAGGAGAAAAAAGGGGAATAGAATAAAGAAGGATGGAAATAAAACAAGACGATAAAAGAAGGCAAAGAAGAATCAAATAAACAGTGTGAGGACGATGGAGAAAACGAAAAAGAACGTGAAGAATGATGATGAAGACGATGAAAAGCATGAGAGAAAAGTACAAATAAGATAATGAAGAAGAAAACGAAGCAAAAAGAAAAAATACATATACGATTAAAAGTGAACGAAACCAAGAGAAAGAAAAAAAGTAACAGCTGACATAGCGGAAAATAGGAAAGAAAAGATAAAAGAAAAATATTTTGATAATTCTTCTTCCTCCTTTTAAGGCGAATCTGCGGTTGTTTTGACGTGTGAACCCGACTGTGTGTTGTTTTCTTAATGTTTTCTTAATTCCGGTCAATTCCGTTGTTTGGGATCTTAGTTTGGTGAAAAAGAGAGGAATTTTTTTCATTTTCATCTTTTTTCTTTTTATTATTTCTTTTTTCGTTTTTTTTTTCTTGTTTGAACTTTGGTTGTATGTATATATAGATATGCGTGTAGGTATAGCAAACGTGTCCGTAAACACATGTACTTTCATGTATCATGTATAAATATGTGAGTATAGATTGTTAAACAGACAGAGAGTTAGAAAAGCAGGCAGGCAGATAGATAGATAGGTAGATAGATAGATAGATAGATAGATAGAGAGATATGGATAGAAGAGAGATAGAAGATAAACAGAATGATAGATATAGAGAGATAATATAAAGAGAATGATAGATAGAGAGATAGATAGATATACAGAATGATAGCTAGAGAAATAGATAGATAGAATGATAGATAGACAGTGTAAATAATATTTGGCATAGCCTGGTATAAAAATTTTCACGATGCTTTTCCTCGACGCTAAAAAAATCCTGCAGCTACTTTTTTACCAGCCCGTCACTAAATGAGAAAAGGAATTATGCAGGAATATCAGAATAGAAAATTAAGACGAAGACCCTGGAGCAACCCTTAAAAAAAAAAAAAAAAAAAAAAAAAAAAAAGGAGAAAAAAAAAAATAAAACCCCTCACCCTTCTTCTTCTTTCTCTTCTCTTCACCTCCCAAGAAAGAGAGAATAAAAAGATGTTTAAAAAAAAATGTTTACACGGGAGATTCCTCGTTACGTGAGGGAGGGAAGTTAGCCGGAGGGGAATTGCGAACGTGCCTGGGTCGGGGCGGCTTGAGATGCGCGAGAGATGCTGCTGCAGATGGGGAATAAGGGCCTAAATGGGGGAGGAAGCAAGTGTACTTGCTTGAGTACTGCCGATTTATGAGATATTAAATTTATGTACTAAATAAAATATATGTATTTAACTTATTATAATATCAATATCTCTTATCTCTTGAATCAGTATGTTACTCATTAATGTATGTGATATTTATAGTTACTCTTGATGTTGGATACTGCGGTACATGTATGTATGTGGGTCAGCATTTATTCATTATACAATATACTTCATAACAATTTATATATCTAAGGCATACTTACAATGTATGTACTATGCGTACATACCATACTTTTTTTCCTGTCACCCACAAAACATATGAATAATATAATAGTTTCAGTAAAATCTAGTGACCTGTTGGCGCTAATTTATGAATGGATGGTCCAGTTCATTGCATAACCGATATAGGCAGCACACATCATCGAAAATTTTAACTATGTTAAGACTATGTCGACGATGAGACATTAGAATTAACAAAACATAAGCCATTAACTTTTCCTCAATATATAACATTAATATGATACAGATGCACACACCATAAACAGACACACCACACACATGCTGATATATACTACGCTATCTGTGTGGTTAAGTGTATGGTCATGACATATACACCTGACCTGTAGCGAGCTAAACAACGAAATGGATGTAAAATCATGAGGCGTGGAGAGCGGTGATAGAAGTGCGTGTGAGACTGAATACATGTATTATAATTTTAAAAGATACATATCGTTTACGATACCAACTTATACAACTAAGGGAACTATCTTTAAAAGACTTTCATTATGGCACAAACTATCTTGCAATACTTCACCGGATTGCAAGCTAAATAAGGCCCTGATTTCTGAGAACTAACTAATGACAACGTTATTTCGCTTCATCTCAAGATATCTACTCTATATATATATATAAGACAATAACACAACAGAAGGAAACGTTCCCTTGCGCTCACATCACGCGAGTAAGTGGCAACATGAGCGTCTTTATAACATTACACCAGTGCTCACAAATATAAACTAGTTCAGTGACATAACAATAACCGTTTTCAGGGCTAGGACACACAAATGGTAAATAACCACATCCGACCACACAGCACCAAAAGTTCATCGTAAATTTGGGGGGGCGTAGGAGCTCACACTAGTACGAGATGCCTTATTAAGAGACTGTAAATGAAGTTGAACTGACGAGAACACTACGTTAGAACCCCTGCTGTAATAAGAGAGCACATATAACACACCTCTCAACACGGTTACTCAGCGCAGACTCTGCAATGCCCGCCAGAGAGTCTCAGTCAGCATATTGGCGCGCGGTCAAACTAAAACAGCTGGTAGCTCCACTATATCATCGCTGAGTACTAATATATTTCCAAAAAGGTTAAATGTACTCTCGCAACTCCTTTCCCTACCCATGCGTAAAATCTCTATATATGAGTAACTGTTTATGTCTTGTTACTTTTCGAGTAGTAAACCCATTGTTATAATCTTGCTTTCTTTGATATTAATTTATGACGTGTTGTGGACATAATCTTACTGTGTTTTGTGTTTATACTGTCTTTTTTAATATATATTAAATACTATTATATAATGGAGAATAATCCACACTTAAATACAAGTTGTTTGATTCATTCTCATAACTTACTCTTCCTTTGCATTTATACATTAATTCTACGTGCGTTTTGAGTCATTAATTTACTTTATGCACTTATATATCAATCGTTCACTATTTTTGTAAGTATTGCCCTATCCGTGTTGATAAAATACCCTTGTTTGTTGACAGTTAACTGTAGTTTTT
>NW_020872293.1:170421-172921 GCF_003789085.1 Penaeus vannamei
AGAGAGAGAGAGAGAGAGAGAAGAGAGAGAGATGAGAGAGAGAGAGAGAGAGAGAGAGAGAGAGAGAGAGAGAGAGAGAGAGAGAGAGAGAGAGAGAGAGAGAGAGAGAGAGAGAGAGAGAGAGAGAGAGAGAGAGAGAGAGAGAAAATTTTGATAGATAGATAGATAGATCAATAGACATACAAATAAACAGATAATATATCAATAGACAGATAGACAAATAGATAAAGAGAGAAAACAATAAAACAAGAAAAAAAAAAAACGAGAGACAGTGAAAGAGATCAAAAAGAAGAAAATTCAATACCACCCCAGCCCCCCCCCCAAAAAAAAAAAAAAAATCCACATAGACCACACGAACTCACACACTTTACCGCACTCATAATTGGACCGAAACCCATACCGGGAAAATACAACCGCCTCCTAAATACTCCGAGCTGCAGCGGCAATCGTGCATGCAACGGCCACAAAAGACATTGGCTCGAATTGATGTTGCAGAGAGATTAAAAGATAAAAGAATGTGGAGACACGTGGAGGGTAGATATCGTCTTTAACCTGTGGCCGATATTCCTTCTACGTCTTTGTGTTATTGCTATATTCCGGTCGATCTACCCGTTTGTCTATCTATGTGTTTGTCTGTCTATCCTAACTTAACCTGATCTAAACTATCCTAACCTAACCCTGATCTAAAACTAAACCTGATCTAACTTAACCTAAACTAACCTGAACTAACCTAACCTAACCTGATCTAACTAACCTGATCTAACCTAACCTGATCTAACTAACATAAACTAACCTAACCTGATCTAAACTAACCTAAACTAACCTAACCTCATCTAACCTAACCTAACCAATCTATTTGTGTAGATTAGACTGACAGACAGACACGCAGATAGATACACACACACAGGTAAATGAATAGCCGGATGGATAGTTAGATATATAGATAGATTGAAAAATGGACAGAGATAGAGATAAATATATATATAGATAGAGAGATAAATAGATATAGAAAGAGATAGATATAGATAGATAGACAGATTGATCGACAGATAGACAGAGAGACACAGAAAGGTAGGTAGATAGATGGATATAGATGTAGATAGGTATATAGATAGATAGATTGAGATAGAAAGATAGATATATAGATAGACCGGTAGATAGGTAGATAGCTAACTATCTTGTTAGATAAATAGATAGGTAGACAGATATGGGAAGAAAGATATATAGATCAATGTGTGTGTTTGCGTTTATATATCAATGTACATAATTGCGCATACGTTAACTTTTTCCCACACACGCACATATGTAGCCCCGCCTCATGCACACACACACACACACACACACACACACACACACACAGCACACACACACACACACACACACCACACACAACACACACACACGCATGCACAGACACACACACACACACACACACACACACAACACACACACACATACCTCACCATATGTAACGCGATTTTCCAATAGTGAAGGCCAGGCAGCATCGATGAAACATATTTTCGTCCCCCGATAGCCCGAACCCGACAAACCCGACAGATCCCGAGAAGACACGTGATAAAAACGACAAAATCCGACAACCTGAGAGCTTACGAGAAGACCCGACAAAATCCGAGATAACCCGAGAAGACCGAGAGAAGCGACAAAATCCGAGATAACCCGAGAACGCGAGAGAATCCGAGAGATAACCAGAGGACCGAGAGGACCCGAGACCTGACAAACACCGATAAGACCCGAGAGGTCCCGAAAAAAAGACGAAACCGATAAGACCAAGAGGACCCCCTCCAAAAAAAAAAAAAAAAAAAAGACGAAACCCGACAGAACACAACAAACCCAGAGAGAACACAAGAGAAAACCCGAACAAAAACCTGAACAAAAGCTAAAAATCCAACAAAATCCAAACTCAACCCTAACCAAAACCAGGAGAGAGGAGAGAGAGAGAGAGAGAGAGAGAGAGAGAGAGAGAGAGAGAGAGAGAGAGAGAGAGAGAGAGAGAGAGAGAGAGAGAGAGAGAGAGAGAGAGAGAGAGCGAAAGAGAGAGAGAAACCGAGAGAGCCGCCCCCGACCCAAGATAGACGGATCGCATTAGGAGAGGCGGCAGCGGTGTGAGCGGCGCCCTCGCCGCGCCGACGAAGATGGAGGTGGGCGTGCGGGCGCGTCCGGTCGTTGATTGGCTGCTTCGGATGGGCGGGGGATGATACATTACTTGGGCGTGTGGGTGGGGAGGGGGGTGGTGGGTGGGGGAGGCGGGGGGGTGGGGTGGGCGGAGGGGGTGGGGTGGGAGGGCTCGGTAGGTGGATTGCGTGTGTGTGTGTGTGTGTGTGTGTGTGTGTGTGGTGGTGTCGAGTGGTGTTTGTATGTGTAAGGAAGGAAAGGGGAAGTGCATGTGTGTTTGTTAGTGTTTTTACTCTGTGTACATGAATGTATGTATGTGTGCGAGTATATCTTTTGGTCCTAGAGTGTCTGTTCTGTCTCTTTTTTT
>NW_020872293.1:182921-185421 GCF_003789085.1 Penaeus vannamei
AGAGAGAGAGAGAGAGAGGAGAGAGAGAGAGAGAGAGAGAGAGAGAGAGAGAGAGAGAGAGAGAGAGAGAGAGAGAGAGAGAGAGAGAGAGAGAGAGAGAGAGAAGAGAGAGAGAGAGAGAGAAGAGAGAGAGAGAGAGAGAGAGAGAGAGAGAGAGAGAGAGAGAGAGAGAGAGAGAGAGAAGAGAGAGAGAGAGAGAGAGAGAGAGAGAGAGAGAGAGAGAGAGAGAGAGAGAGAGAGAGAGAGAGAGAGAGAGAGAGAGAAGAGAGAGAGAGAGAGAGAGAGAGAGAGAGAGAGAGAGAGAGAGAGAGAGAGAGAGAGAGAGAGAGAGAGAGAGAGGAGAGAGAGAGAGAGAGAGAGAGAGAGAGAGAGAGAGAGAGAGAGAGAGAGAGAGAGAGAGAGAGAGAGAGAGAGAGAGAGAGAGAAACATTCATACATACATACTTACATATTTACATATATACAGACAGACAAACAGACAGATAAAAAAAAAAAATCAAAATCAAACAAAAACAGAGAAAAAAAAGATAAGAAAAAAACTAAAGGGAAAGAAGATGCAAAATAAAGAGAATAATCAGAAAAGAAAGAAAAAAGAAAGAAAAAAAAAAAAAAAAACAGAATAGCCCCCCCTCCCCTAAGACGATCATTGGGGGGGGGGGGCTCTTAGGTAGCGACAGTGACTCAGCAGGAAAGAAAGGAGGGAGAGGGAGAGGGAGAAAGGGAGAGTAAAAGAGGGAGAGGGAAAGTGGGAGAGTAACGGAGGGAGAGGGAAGAGGGAGAAAAACATTAAAAGGAGAGGGAGAGAGTAGAGGAGGGAGAGGGGGAGGGAGAGAAAGATTAAAAAGGAGAGGAGAGAGCAAAGGAGGGAGAGGGGAGGGGGAGAAAGATTAAAATGAGGGAGACAGAGATTAAAATGAGGGGGAGAGAGTAAAGGAGGGAGAGGGGAGGGAGAGGAAAGATTAACATGAGGGGGAGAGAGTAAAACAGGGAGAGGTGGAGGGAAAAATTAAAACGAGAGGGAGAGAGTAAAGGAGGGAGAGGGGAGGGGGTGAGTGCAGAAGAGAGAGGCAGGTAAAGGAGGGAGAGGGAGAAAGGAAAGAGAGTAAAGGGGCGAGAGAGAAAGAGGGAAAATGGGAGGGGAAGAAGGAGAGACGGAAGGAGTGAGAGGGATGGGTAGAATGAAGGGGGGAAAAAGATGAAAATGAGAAGGAAAAAAGAGAGAGTAAAGAAGGGAGAGAGGTGAAGAAGAGAATAAAGAAGGGGTAGAGTAAAATGAAAATAAAGGAGGAAGGAGAGAATAAAGATGGGAGAGAAAAGGAGAAAGCGAACAAACGGAATAATAAAGACGGAAAAAAGGAAAGAGGAGAGAAAGAGTAAAGGAGGGAGATGAAGGAAAAAGGAAGAAAAGAAATAAAACGAGACAGGAAGGGAGAGAGAGAAGGAGAGAAGATGAATAAAGGAGAGAGAGGGAGAGAGAAGGAAAAAAGAATAAAGAAGGTGAAGGGGGTAGGGAAGGAGAGAAGGAAATGGAGGGGGGGGAATCAGACGATAAATAACAGAAAGATGGAGGGAAAGTAAGAAAGAAAAATGTTTTTTTTTTCTTTTTTTTTGAACGATAACTGATACAATTTTACAGATCTCTAATTCATCTTATTATTCTATCCTTGTCGTCCTTTTTATCTCCACAAAAAAAAAAAAAACATTTTCAGGGAAGTCCCCGTTAAAACTATTTCTGAACAGGATGCGTTCCGATAATACATCTAAAAATATATGCTAGCGAAGGGCTTCTATAAATCATTTCCTTTTTTAATTTTCTCTTGAAATCCAATCAAATTGACAAGATAAGAACTTTTCATGAAAGAAAAATGAGAGAAAGAAAAAAACTACGAACACAGTGCAGCCTTCACTATCTGAGACATCAAAGAATGACTCTGTTTTTGACCCTTATAACTTTTAATCGTCTTTATGAGGAATCGAATCCAATCAGAGAGAGTTCAACAGCACTTATCAAGATTCAATTCTTTCTGTTTCTGTTTCATTTTCAGAATAATTTTATCTATAATTTTTACCATTCAAGTAGATATATAGAAAGAATTATAGGTTGATGGGTAAGCTGGTAGTGGATAGATAGATTTTCAGATAGATAGATAGATTGGTAGGTAGATGGCTAGCTAGGTAGATAGATATAAATAGATGAATAGATAGAGAGATAGAGAGATACAAAGACATACAGATAGATTAAAACAATAGATAGATGGGTAGACGAATATATATCTATATAGTTTACTAGAAAGACAGACAAGTACATTGATAGATATATGGAGAGGTAAGTAAATAAGTTGGTAAACAGATAGATAGGAAAGTGCTATTATCATCTATGTAATTATCATAGTCATTATCAATACTATTACCTTTATCTCCATTATTATCATTATTGGTATTGTTATTATTAAGCCAAGGAGGAGGTTTAACATAATGATGATGATAATGATAATAATAA
>NW_020872293.1:187921-193272 GCF_003789085.1 Penaeus vannamei
CACACACACACACACACACACACACACATATATATATATATATATATATATATATATATATATATATATGTATATATGTATATATATATATATATATATATATATATATATATATATATATATATATATATATATATATATATATATATATATATATATATATATATATATATATATATATATATATATATATATATATATATATATATATATATATATATATATATATATATATATATATATATATATATATATATATATATATATATATATATATATATATATATATATATATATATATATATATATATATATATAAATACGTATACATACACACACACACACACACACACACACACACACACACACACACACACACACACACACACACACACACACACACACACACACACACACACACACATATATATATATATATATATATATATATATATATATACATATATATATATATATATATATATATATATATATATATATATATATATATATATATATATATATATATATATATATATATATATATATATATATATATATATATATATATATATTATATATATATATATATATATATATATATTATATATATATCTATCTATCTATCTATCTATCTATATGATCTATATATATATATATATATATATATATATATATATATATATATATATATATATATATATATATATATATATATATATATATATATATATATATATATATATATATATATATATATAATATATATATATATATATATATATATATATATATATATATATATATATATATATATATACATATATATATATATATATATTATATATATATATATATATATATATATATATATATATATATATATACATATGTGACCTCCTCTCCCTTGGGCTCTCCTCTCCTCGGGGGCTGCGGCCTCCTGCGGCCTCCTCTCCCTCGGGGGCTGCGGCCTCCTCTCTCTCGGGGGCTGCGGCCTCCTCTCCCTCGGGGGCTGCGGCCTCCTCTCCCTCGGGGGCTGCGGCCTCCTCTCCCTCGGGGGCTGCGGCTCACCCTCCTCGGAGGTTACGACCACCTCCAGAGGTGCGACCTCCTCTCCCTCGGGGGCTGCGGCCTCCTCTCCCTCGGGGGCTGCGGCCTCCTCTCCCTCGGGGGCTGCGGCCTCCCTCTGGGGCCTGCGGCCTCCTCTCCCTCGGGGGCTGCGGCCTCCTCTCCCTCGGGGACTGCGGCCTCACCCTCCTCGGAGACTACGACCACCTCCAGAGGTGCGACCTCCTCTCCCTCGGGGGTTGCGGCCTCCTCTCCCTCGGGGCCTGCGGCTTCCTCTCCCTCGGGGACTGCGGCCTCACCCTCCTCGGAGACTACGACCACCTCCAGAGGTGCGACCTCCTCTCCCTCGGGGGTTGCGGCCTCCTCTCCCTTGAGGGCTGGGGTCTCACCCTCCTCGGAGGTTGCCACCTCGGGAGCTGCGGCTTCCTCTCCCTCGGGGGCTGCGGCCTCTTCTCAGGCTATCGGGCGACTTCCTGGGTGTCCTTCTCGGGCTCAAGGGCGGCGACTTCCTGGGTCTCCTTCTCGGGCTCGGGCGACTTCTCGGGCTCAAGGGCGACTTCCTGGGTCTCCTTCTCGGGCTCTTCCCGGGTCTCCTTCTCGGGCTCAAGGGCGGCGACTTCCTGGGTCTCCTTCTCGGGCTCAAGGGCGGCGACTTCCTGGGTCTCCTTCTCGGGCTCAAGGGCGGCGACTTCCTGGGTCTCCTTCTCGGGCTCAAGGGCGACTTCCTGGGTCTCCTTCTCGGGCTCAAGGGGCGACTTCCTGGGTCTCCTTCTCGGGCTCAAACTTCCTGGGTCTCCTTCTCGGGCTTGACTTCCTGGGTCCTCTTCTCGGGCTCGGGCGACTTCCTGGGTCTCCTTCTCGGCTCAAGGCGACTTCCTGGGTCTCCTTCTCGGGCTCTTCCCTGGGTCTCCTTCTCGGGCTCAAGGGGGCGACTTCCTGGGTCTCCTTCTCGGGCTCGGCGACTTCCTGGGTCTCCTTCTCGGGCTCAAGGCGACTTCCTGGGTCTCTTCTCGGCTCAAGGGGGCGACTTCCTGGGTCTCCTTCTCGGGCTCAAGGCGACTTCCTGGGTCTCCTTCTCGGGCTCAAGGGCGACTTCCTGGGTCTCCTTCTCGGGCTTCCTGGGTCTCCTTCTCGGGCTCAAGGGCGACTTCCTTGGTCTCCTTCTCGGGCTCTTCCTGGGTCTCCTTCTCGGGCTGCGACTTCCTTGGTCTTCTTCTCGGGCTCTAGGGTGACTTCCTGGGTCTCTTCTCGGGCTCTGGGTGAATTCTGGGTCTCCTTCTCGGGCTCTAGGGTGACATCCTGGGTCTTCTTTTCGGGCTCTCGGGTGACTTCCTAGGTCTCCTTCTCGGGCTCTTGGGTGACTTCCTGGGTCTCCTTCTCGGGCTCTAGGGTGACTTCCTGGGCTTCTCGGGCTCTAGGGTGAGTTCCTGGGTCTCCTTCTCTGGCTCTAGGGTGACTACCTTGGTCTCTTTCTCGGGTTCTCGGGTGAATTTCTGGGCTCTAGGGTGACTTCCTGGGTCTCCTTCTCGGGCTCTAGTGTGACTTCCTGGATCTTATTTTCGGGCTCTTGGGTGACTTCCTGGGTCTCCTTCTCGGGCTCTCGGACGACCCTGAAGTCGGCCGCTGAGACCATCCATATTGTCCTGGTAGGAACGCTATGGATGTGCTCTTGGGCGACTTCCTGGGTCTCCTTCTCGGGCTCTCGGGTGACTTCCTTGGTCTCCTTCTCGGGCTCTTGGGTGACTTCCTGGGTCTTCTTCTCGGGTTCTAGGGGACTTCCTGGGTCTCCTTCTCGGGTTCAAGGGCGGCGACTTCCTGGGTCTCCTTCTCGGGCCAAGGGCGGCGACTTCCTGGGTCTCCTTCCTGGGCTCTCGGTGACTTCCTGGGTCTCCTCTCGGGCTCAAGGGCGGCGACTTCCTGGTCTCCTTCTGGGCTCTCGGGTGACTTCCTGGGTCTCCTTCGGGCTCAGGGGCGACTTCCTGGGTCTCCTTCCTGGGCTCTCGGGTGACTTCCTGGGTCTCCTTCTCGGGCTCTAGGGTGACTTCCTGGGTCTCCTTCACGGGCTCTAGGGTGACTTCCTGGTCTCCTTCTCGGGCTCAAGGGTGACTTCCTGGGTCTCCTTCTCGGGCTCTAGGGTGACTTCCTTGGTCTCCTTCTCGGCTCTAGGGTGACTTCCTGGGTCTCCTCGGGCTCTTGACTTCCGGCTCTCAGGCTCTAGGGTGACTTCTGGGTCCTCCTTCCTCGGGCTCTAGGGTGACTTCCTTGGTCTCCTCTCGGGCTCAGGGTTGATTCCCTTGGACTCTCCCTCAGGCTCTAGGGTCTTCTCTCCTTCTCGGCTCTAGGGTGACTCTCCTGGGTCTTCTCGGGCTCTGGCCTTCCTGGGTGCCTCCTTCTCGGGCTCTGGGTGAGGGTGACTTCCTTCCTCGGGCCTCTTTCTCGGGCTCAAGGGCGGCGACTTCTTCTGGGTCAAGGGCGGCCTTGTCTCGGCGCTTCTAGGGTTTGACTTCCTGGGTCTCCCTTCTCGGGCTCAAGGGCGGGCGAACTTCCTTCGGTCTCCCTCTCCCGCGGCTCAAAAGGGCGGCGACTCCTGGGTCTCCTTCTCGGGCTCTCGGTGAGGGCGGCGACTTCCTGGGTCTCCTTCTCGGGCTCAAGGGGGAGGACTTCCTGGGTCTCCTTCTCGGGCTCAAGGGGCGACTTCCTGGGTCTCCTTCTCGGGCTCTTGGGTGACTTCCTGGGTCTCCTTCTCGGTCTCGACTTCCTGGGTCTTCTTCTCGGGTTGGCGTTCTGGGTCTCCTTCTCGGGCTCTCCGGGTCTCCTTCTCGGGCTCTAGGGTTTCCTGGGTCTCCTTCTCGGGCTCTAGGGTTTCCTGGGTCTCCTTCTCGGGCTCAAGGGCGGCGACTTCGTGGGTCTCCTTCCCGTGCTCTAGTGTAACTTCCTGGGTCTCCTTCTCGGCCTCTAGGGTGACTCGAAACTCGGCGACGCAATTCTTGACCCACTCTAAGAACTAATTCCTAATGGAATTATTTATTCTACATATGGAGCGCATCTCTGATAATAGCAATAGCCTCCTGGGTCTTCTCGGACTCAAGGGCGACTTCCTGACTCTCCTTTTCGGTTTCAAGGGTGACTTCCTGGTTCTCCTTCACAGGCTTTCGGGCGACTTCCTGGGTCTCTTTCTCGGGCTTTTGGGCGACTTCCTGGCTCTTCTCGGGCTTTTGGGCGAGACTTCCTGGGTCTCCTTCTCGGGCACAAGGGCGACTGCCTGGGTCTCCTTCTCGGGCACAAGGGCGACTGCCTGGGTCTCCTTCTCGGGCACAAGGGCGACTCCCGGGTCTCCTTCTCGGGCTCAAGGGCGACTTCCTGGTCTCCCTTGGGCGATTCCTGGGTCTCCTTCTCGGCTCAAGGGCGACTTCCTGGGTCTCCTTCTCGGGCTCAAGGGCGACTTCCTGGGTCTCCTTCTCGGGCTCAAGGGCGACTTCCTGGGTCTCCTTCTCGGGCTCAAGGGCGGCGACTTCCTGGGTCTCCTTCTCGGCTCAAGGGCGACTTCCTGGTCTCCTTCTCGGGCTCGGGGGCGACTTCCTGGGTCTCCTTCTCGGGCTCAAGGGCGACTTCCTGGGTCTCCTTCTCGGGCTCGACTTCCTTCCGGGTCTCCTTCTCGGGCTCAAGGGCGACTTCCTGGGTCTCCTTCTCGGGCTCAAGGGCGACTTCCTGGTCTCCTTCTCGGCTCAAGGCGACTTCCTGGGTCTCCTTCTCGGGCTCAAGGCGACTTCCTGGTCTCCTTCTCGGGCTCAAGGCGACTTCCTGGGTCTCCTTCTCGGCTCAAGGCGACTTCCTGGGTCTCCTTCTCGGCTCGGCGACTTCCTGGTCTCCTTCTCGGCTCAAGGGCGACTTCCTGGGTCTCCTTCTCGGGCTCAAGGCGACTTCCTGGGTTCCTTCTCGGCTCGACTTCCTGGTCTCCTTCTCGGCTGCGACTTCCTGGGTCTCCTTCTCGGGCTCGGCGACTTCCTGGGTCTCCTTCTCGGCGACTTCCTGGTCTCCTTCTCGGCTCAAGGGCGACTTCCTGGGTCTCCTTCTCGGCTCAAGGGCGACTTCCTGGGTCTCCTTCTCGGGCTCAAGGCGACTTCCTGGGTCTCCTTCTCGGCTCAAGGGCGACTTCCTGGTCTCCTTCTCGGGCTCAAGGCGACTTCCTGGGTCTCCTTCTCGGCTCAAGGGCGACTTCCTGGTCTCCTTCTCGGCTCAAGGGCGACTTCCTGGGTTCCTTCTCGGGCTCAAAAGGCGACTTC
>NW_020872293.1:194302-244302 GCF_003789085.1 Penaeus vannamei
ATTGTTAGTTGTGCGGCCTCCGACTTTGGCACTACCCTTCAATATCAGGGCGTTTCTCATTATTTCTCTAAAGAGGAATTGAAAAGATTGACAAGCAGCATCATTGCCTAACTCTCCATTTGATATTGAACCAGTCCGTCAAACCTCGTGTTGATCTGACTGCTGCTTGGCGGGTAGAGCTTTCGTAGAACATCTCTGATATGTTTGGAAAAAACCCATTTGGCTCATCCCGTTCCATAAAATCTCGTGGGGAAACCATGTCAAATGTCATTGTAATCGATAAGACATAGGAAGACGTTTTCTCAATAATCATTTTTGATTCTGGGTTTGGTTTCTGGTTCCACTTCCGAGTACGAAAAACCTTGCTCTTCGCTAATCTCCTCGCTTAATTTCGCCTTCGTTCCACCCGCAATAATTTGTAGTAGTATTTCACTGCAGTGACTGATCAAAGCTATTGTTCTGTTACTGCTGCACTGTTGCGTGTCACCTGTTTTCGCTACTGGGAAAACTACAGATTTTGTCCAATCTTCTGGCCATTCCTTTATTGTCTGTATATTGCAATGCAAAGATTGTGGAAAAAAAACGGTGATGTTCTCAGTAACCACCTTTTATTGATTCAGCTGTTATTACATAACCTGGGTTTTTGCAATTCTATTAGGTCTTTGATTGCTTTGTCCACTTCTGCATGCAAAAGCAGCGGCTTCTGTACTTCCTGTAGGGCGACTTCCTGGGTCCTTTCTCGGCTCTTCGGGGACTTCCTGGTCTCCTTCTCGGGCTCTCTTCGTGCGACTTCCTGGAGGTTCTCCTTCTCGGGCTCTTCGGCGACTTCCTGGGTTCTTCCTTCTCGGGCTCGAGGGCGACTTCCTGGGTCTCCTTCTCGGCTCTTCGCAACTTCCTGGGTCTCCTTCTCGGCGGGCCTCGAGGGCGACTTCCTGGGTCTTCCTTCTCGGGGCTCTTCGGCGACTTCCTGGGTCTTCCTCTCCGGGCTACTTCGGCGACTTCCTGGTTTCCTCTCGGGCACAACATTAGCATGAACAATCAGATTGCTGCTTTTTCTTATATGTCTGTATACCTATTGCTTTCCATCTTTCCTTCTTTTGTTTACTTTCGCTGAGAATATTTCCCATTTTCATCCTTGACAGTATGATATACATACATACGCACACACACACAACACACACACACGCCACACAACACACACACACCACGCACACACACACAAACACACAACACACAAAATCATCTATATATACGTAGTTATATATTAATGTGTGTGTGCGTGTGTGTGTGTGTGTGTGCTTCTCACTGTGTGTGTGTGTCATACAGTGAATTATAATAATCATTATAATGTAAGAGAAATTAGTAGTTACTATATATAGTGACTATATATATATACGTATATCACGTATTACATAATTATTTAGTTATTAGTCTTAATAAATAGCATAGTCAATCAGATAGTTGGTAATATGTTATCATTATATGCATAATACTATATACTATATATAGTCTAATATGTATCTTATTTTACTATATATGCCCTTCTATATATAATTACAACTATCTACTCTATCACTATCATATCTCAATACTTATTGCTTCTCTGTCTCTCCTTTGTGTGCTATCCATAGTCTCTATATTACTATTACTACTCTCTTATACTATATATTACCTCTATATTATATTATACTATATGTATATACTTTATACCATATCGTGTGCGTTGTCTATGGCTCTACGCATCCCACACAGCGATTATTATATATACATACACGGCACTGAACTGCTACAGGACCAGACACATCGCACACGACACACACCACCACACATTTATCTAATATACTGTTCATGTGTGTTGTGCGTGTGTGTGTATACACATCACATCTTATATGCATACTCATCGTATCATGTATGCAATACATATTACAATTTATCAATCGCATCTCCCTATATATACATATACACACATCCACATACGCCGCGTGCGGCACATACACACACATGCGCACATTTTATATACACTCTTCTTATATCTATATAATATCTTACTACTATATATCTTATCCCACTCTCTCCTACTAATATACTATAATACAATACATTCGTATATATATAAGTCTGGTTGTTGTCCTATATATACCTATATTACTCGTATTAATATACTATCTCTTATATATATCTTAATATATATTTAAGTCCTGTGTGTACTATAATATATATATATATATATATGATATATTACCTATATATATAATATAATATATATATATATACTATTATATAAGTCTGTGTAGTGTATTGTTTTATATAATATACCTTACTCTATCTATTCACTCATCTATACTCTCTCTTACTATATATCTATTCATATTCTATATTCTCTCGTATCCTATGCTCCTCATATACTCCTCTAACTACCATAATAATAATATTAAATATAATAAATATACACTATATGATTTATGCATATATATATAATATATATATAATACTAAATACTATATATTATATATATATATATATATAATAAAATAGTACCACTATATGTATTTATGCACTATACTATATATCTATATATATATCATATATTACACAATATAATTACTCTTACTTCTTATACATCATCTTTCTCTATATATGTATATGTATATACTTATAATCTACATATTATATACTCAAGTATCTATTGCCTATACTTATCACCTCTCCTCTCCTCTCTGCTATATCTATATATAATAGTATATGTTTTACTATATATTATTACAGTCGGCAGCCAAAACTCGAAATCCGCCTTCCCGAACATCTGTTTAATGCCACATTCTTTGTAACGTCTGGTAAGAGACAAGTCGGATGCTCAATCATTTAAAATACTCTCCCTCTCGCCACCTTCTTTATATTTCCCCCTTCTGCCTTCTGTTTCTCTCTCTTCTCTCCCTACCTCCTTCTGACCATACTGCTACTATCTCCTCTTATATGCGTCGTTGCGTGTGTTGTGCTCTGCTTATGCCATGCTATATGCCTTCCTCTCTCTATCATCTCTATCATCTCTATCGATTAAAGCTATACTCCATTATACTCTTATTACTCATTATATGTACTATATCTCTCTCCCATCATACTATATACACTTTCATATGTATATATATGCTATTATACTTAATACACTATACTATTATGTATGTATCTTATACTTACATTACATTTTTATATCATATATATATATAGATACTCTTACTATTACTTTATATATATATACTATATTATGCACTTATATTTCAACACACAAAAATACTCTCAATCTGCTTCCTTTCTTCTTAATCTTAGAATCATAAAAACATCTATCTTCGCCCCTTATAAGACATTCCCTCTCCGTCCTATTTTCTTTAAAATTGTTGTCTATACATAAACAATTACATGTCAACGTAGGATGTATAGGTAGAGTGTCTGACTGCAGTTCACCTGTATTTGCAAGACGATGTTCATAGTCCCGCAGGAGGAGGGTCTATTAATTTCAAAATTACACATAATTGCATAATGTTAAATTATTCGTCATAGTACCACTACTAACTAAACTACATAATAATACAATACACTATAATATATAGTGCTATAGCCTACATATATATATGCATATGTATCATATGTATGTAACTATGTATATATATGTTATATATATTGGTGTACTATTATATATATAACACTACTATATATACTATGAATTTATATTATTGTATACATATAATATACATCTATATTACATATACTACAATTATAACATATGCATATATATATTATATATATTATATATATATTATATATATATATATATATTATATATTGTGTGTGTGTGTTGTAGTGTGTGTGTGTGTGTGTGGTGTGTGTGTTGTGTATGTATATATGTATATATATGTATATATATATATATATATATATATATATATATAATATATATAATATACATCACACACACCCACACCCACACCCACACACACACACCCAACACACACACACACACACACCACACACACACACACACCACATATATATATATATATATATATAATATATATATTATATATATATATATATATATATATATATATAGTAGTTGTGAAAGGACTTACAGGCTCATGTAGGTCAAACAGGTTACATAAGTAGGTCACCCAGGAAGTAGCATAATTAGGTCACTTACATAATTAGGTTAATGATGTAATAGCTTATGTAATTACGTGACCAAATAACAACAAAATTCTGGATAATACATGTTGTGGATGAGAGCAGGTGTTATGTAATAAGACACATGTTCTCTATCAGTACCCTTGCTTAACGCTGCCTTCATGCCGCCACTACAGGTGGCTACCCCTCTCTTACTCTACTGACAGCCCGACCCTGCTCGCCTCGCGGACACTTACACCCACTCTTCTATCTCGAGGGACTAACCTTACCATTTCATACAGCTGCTTGCTCATGCTAATCACATCCTTCATAATCTCTCTCGTCTCTCTATACTCCACACATCTCGTCTCTACTTCGTCTCCTCCGTGCACTCGTTAACTCTCGTTCTCTTCTCCTCTCTCTCCATACTCTCGTCTTATCGTGATCATGTTGCGCCGTACATCATTAATTCAATTCCATTCCTACCTAATCAAGACTCCCATTTAATGTACCCTCCCACTCGCCTACCAGTAGAAACAGCGAAGAAGGAAACACTATCAAGCAAACTGAGAGCATGCCCCCCAGCTGCACAACAATGGTTGGAAAAGGAGAGCACCCCCTCCGCTCTCTCTAGAAGCAATAATGATAAGAAGATGCAAAGAAGAAGAATAAGGAAGAAAAGGAAAAGTAGCATCAAACAAACAGAACATGCATTATTCCCCATACCCCAAACACACTAATGGACAGAATGACTCACCGCTATGGTACCCAAACTAGCCCGTTACGTACGTACCGACGTGTCATAACCGGATGACTTAATGGACTTCAAGAAGTAATGATCATAATATACCATTACGTGAAAAACTCAATAAACCGATGACTAATGAAGGGACATACGCACATCCAAAACAATGCGCCTTCTTCTCTCCAAAACAATAATAATGAATTATTGAAATGAAAGACTGTAAAAGAACAAACAGAGAATAGTGCATATCTATGCTAGACATGATGTGTCCTCAAGCTATCCTATATCCTCGAGTCAGAAGATTTCTCTTTTTTTTTAAGTTGTTCTCCATAATCTTATTCCTACGTCTTTGTACAGTGCACGTGCGTTGCTGTGTTGTGTAGTTCATCGTTCATCATTCGAATGATCAGGTCATTAGATAGTTGTTGATTTTGCTAAGTATCATTATTATTATGAGTTGATCGATCGATGCATCATCAGTGCAGTCTTTATCGCCGAGAGCATTGAGCTATTCACTCAGTGTAATCCTCGATCATGATGATTATTCTATCATGCTAATGTTTTCCGGTACTGCCTCATTTTGAATCCTATCTAAGCTCCTCCATTTTGGTATCTGACTTTGTCTGATTCCATTTATCTGTCTATTGTTTATTTCTATTCCGTCTGTCTCTCTACGATCTATCTATAATCATCTGTCTGGTCGAATGCTATCTATCTTATCTATTTTATTCTATTATTGTGCATCTATCCTAGTCTCTCTCTTTATATATGTAATATATATATATTATATATATATTATATATTGATACATATTATACATATATATTAGTAATATTATATAGATATATATAAGTTATATATATATTATGTGTGTGTTGTGTGCGGACTTGGTCGTGTGGTGGTTGGTTGTGTGATGTGGTGTGTGTGTGTGGTATGTGGTGTGATGTGTGTGTATTGTATGTGGCCTGTGGGCGGTGTGGTAGTGGTGCGTTTCTGTGTGTTGTTGGTGTGTGGTTGTGTGGTGACGTGTGTGTGGTGAGGTGTGTGTGTGTTTGTGTGGTTGGTGGTCCGTGCGTTTTGGTGTGGGTTGTGTGTGTGTGGGGGTGTTGGTGGCGACTGTGTGTGTGTGGTGGTGGAGTAAAGAGGGAGGCGGGTGGGGCAGCGTACTGGGTGCGGGGCTGGAGGGTGCGGGGGTAGGAAGAGGAGTGGGGGCGATGTGCGGGGAGAAAAAAAGACCACGCAAATCAGGGGGGGCGGAGGAGCGGGACAGGTGAGAAGGAGGGACACGATGGCCTGTCCTAAGTCCATCCCAACTCCCCCTTTCCGCAGGAAGAAGAGAATTAAGAAGCAACAAACATTGCACCTAGCTGTATGGGTGTTACAGGTGATTCACCCCTCCCCCTTCCATTCCCACATTCCCCCTATACCCCCCTCATCCAAACACAGTATGGACCTGCGGTATTCCCCTTCATACTTACCAGACGTGTCATAACAGAAAGTAGACATATGGAGGGTGCCTCCCCCTCCCCTCTTCTCAAAAGCAATGATAATGGCTATACCTCATGTCTGAACATGTAAGAGGAAGAAGACGAAGAGACAAACAAGCTGCTGGCAGAGGTCAAGGTATTGATCCAATAACAGGTGTTAGTTACCCCCACCCCTTCTCAGGTCGAAAAGAGGTCATTTCCGAACTGAGTTAGGTCACATATAAGAAGAAGACGAATCAACACAGAATGCTGGCTAGCTTTTTAGTGATTTACCCAACCTTTATACCCCTCAAAATCGCCTATATTACAAGTATATGACAAAGAGAAGGAACCATGCAACTCCCTCGTTGGTTACAGTAATCTCCCTTGTCAGGAGCGTGCTCACTGTCATAATGATTTTTGTCTTATAAGAACAGAAACAGCATTGTAAAAAGGTAAAAAAATAACCTTGATTGAGAGCATAAATTCAACCAAACTCCCACAATCGTCTTTCTCACCTGCATACAAATATGCGGTCAAAGATCGAAGTAAATAACTTGCTATCTTTCGCAGATGGTCACCTCTCCGTCGGCCTACTGTGATTTACTTTATTGGGGAACGCTCATCTAGGCACCATTTTAAAAAGTAATGCACACTTACATTGTATCAAATCTCCCTGTGCAAAGAGAAACAACTATTTTTACACCGGCATTGAATAAAACTTGCTACTCGACTTCAATATTTTTTGATAAACTTAATACCCATTCATGTCAGATTAAGAAACAATGATATGTCTAAACGTCTCCTGGTTAAGATATAATGTTTTACTAAGTAATTCACTAATTGCCATAGCGACGAAACCCGTTAAAGGTCTCCTAAAACAATTTCTATCGGAAAAAATGTACAAAAGAGAAGGCTTTAAGCAATTGTAACATTTTTTTTAACGTTTTAGCCATAGGCTCTTTATCTAAACAAAGGTTTTGATTAGATATGAAGACGTTTTAGGATAAAATTATATTTGTTTGCCTTTCTTGTCATAGAATTTTTTTTTTATATAATTTTACCCGTATTACGCACATTTAGGCACCATTTTTTAAAAAGTAATGCATGCATTAAATTATTCACTAATTGTCGTAGTGACGAAAACCGTTAAAGGCCCCTGAAAAACATTTTCACCTTCAAAATAAAAAAAAAGTGAGAAAAACAAACGTATAAAAGAAGACCATGTAATTGTTAACATACTATTTGACGTTTTAGCAGCAGATTCTTTATCAAAAACAAGAACTTTTATATATGAAAAAGTTTTAGGTTAAAAGAACGTTTGTCCTTCGTGTCAGAGAGCTTTTATAATTTTACGTCTATTGGACATAGATAAATTCGCCTAAAACAGGGATTTTCGACCAAGGATAAATTTACTCCAAAGGAGTAGAAAGTGTACATGACAGCCTCAATACGATTGCCTACTTCAGATAAGAAACACGAACTCATAGACGAGAAGCATAGGTCTGTTTTTAATGATCCGATTTAGTGTAATCATGGTTGCGCAGTTTCTCTTCTCTCTAATAAATCAAAGAGAATGAATTTGCTCTGTTTGTGAAAATATAAACAAGATAGGTCTTAGCAGCTAGCATGCGAATTTCCATTTCTTTTCTTAAACCAAGTCACCAGCAACTATATATTTTCCATAATCAACATATTACTTGCAAACATATACAAAAAACAAAGGAGCTTACTTTCCATGCGTTTGCATTAGACATTCCTGATTTTACACGGTTGTAAAAACATAGAGCCAAGGAGGTAAATTATTGAGGTAAGATTAAAATCACACACAAGAGAAAAAGTGGGAAACCGAAGCAATATTTTCAGTACTTTTGCCATTAATGGAAAGTAGAAAACTCGTTTGAAAAGAAAAAAAATCACATAATATCATAATAAGGGAGAGAAAAACGTCCTTTGACTTTACTTAGAGAAAGACAAAATGACTTTTTACTCAGATACAAGAACTCATATATACATATGAGTGGAGCATATTTTTGCGGGTCATGAAAATATATGGCAAAACCGTTAAAACGTTCTCGCATTGCCGACATCTTTAACAGAAGGCATGTATATTACAGTAAAATAAGTTTTGTGCAATTGAATACATTTGTCTTTTCTATAATGATAATACAAAAAGTCAATTTGCTCATCAATACTACTAAAGTCTTATTTATCCAAAGATGTCCTCCTAAACAGTGATGATGCTTTGTCCAATATACAGATGATGGAAGACCTTACACAGACAGCTGAGAATACCGCGACTCGTCACGAGCTATTGGTCTCACCAGCATACTAGACGAAAAAACAGAAGTACTCGTCTCGACTCCATTCGTGAAGAATTACTTGGTTAATGAATATCTCACCTTTAAATCGCACCCTTTCAGTCATTTCACCAAGGTAAATCCCCATGTTCTAGATAGGTAGAATGACACGCCTCTTTGCTGGTCCTCGTAGCACATCCTTCTACACACCTGTTCGTTCCGCTAGCTCACGCAGTCTGCTTCCCCTATCAAACATGCCATACCTTGTTGGTGGATCATATCCTGGCCGCTCCCTCTCGACTATACGCGATGGTCAAGCAAAAGTAGTGACGGGAACGGCGGCCTGCTGCTGGGTGGTGGTGGTCTCCTCCTCGGGAGTGACGGAAACGGCGGTCTGCTGCTGGGGTGGTGGTTGGTTCCTCCTCGGGAGTGATCGGAAATCGCGGCCTTTCCGTGCTTGGGAAATGGTGGTAGGATCGTCTCTCCTCGGAGGAACGTGGGATCGCAGGATATGCTGCAGTTCTCCCTCTCGAGAGTGGCGGGAAACGGCGGGCCCTGCTGCTCCCGGGCGCCCTGCGCCTGTGGTGGTCTTCCTCCCCTCAGTCCCCTTCCTCGCCCGACGCTCGCGGGGCCGCGCGACCCTGCTGGTTCATCTCCATGACACAGGAGTGAGGGAACGGCGGCCATGCTAAGCTTTGGGGGTGTGGTCTCCTCCTCGTGGCCTAACAAACTGGCCATCGGAGTAGCCACGCGCGGGACGGGCGACCTAGCTGCTGGGGCTCGTCCGTGGTCTCCCACACAATAACCTCGTAGTACCGACGGGACGGACGAAGCACATGGCTGGCCTCCGTCCTCGGAAGTGACGGAACGCGGCCGCTGGCTCTCCTCCATCAGGATGACGAGGACGGCGGCGGCCGTTGCTGGCCGTGGTGGTCACCTTCCTCGTCCTCCTCCTCTGGAGTGCGAGACGGCGCCTGCTGCTGGGTGGTTTTGAAAAAAATTGGGGTTTCCCTTCCCTCCCCTCTTGGGGAAGTGATGGACGGCGACCTTCTGGCCTACCCTCGGGAGTGATCTGAAACGGCGGCCTGCTGGGGTCTGCTCGCATCGAGGAGTTGGCACCCGAGCGACGCTGTCCTGTTACTTTCCCCGCAGTGGAAATGAGTGGTATCCCTCCTCCCGGAGTGATGGGGACGTACGACCTGCTGCTTGGTGGTGGTGAACCTCCTTCCTCGAAAGTGACGGGGAGGAGCGACCATGATGAACTCGGCTAAAGAGATGGATGGTCTACCCTCCTACGGAATGACGAGGGACGGGCAAGGCCTACTGCTGAGGGCCCCTCGTGGTGGCTCTCCCTCTGGGAGTGACGAGAGGGATAGGCAATGAACCTGCTGGTCTCCTCCTTCGGAGTGGACGGGTTGGCGGCCCTGCCCATGAGGAATCGCCCTCGGCAATCGCAATTCGGGGAAGCGGCGGCCTAAACTAATAAATCCCCAAAAAAGATTTCGGGTGGGTGGTGGCTCCATAACCTACGAAGGGATGAGGAAACAGAACAGCTTACGAGATCCCTCGAGAAATGACGGAACGCACGCCGCCTGCTAAGGTTACACCACTGGAGTGACGAGAGGGAGCTGGGATGTGATGGTACTATCTCTCGTCCTCATCTCACGACTAGTTTACGGGGACGTGCGGCCTGCTGTCCCTGCGGTGTGGTCGGTGCTCCTACGTCCTCCCTCAGGAGTGACGTGGACTTGCAAGCCTGTTTTGCTTGGGTGGTGTGGTGGTTCCTCCTATTCGGAAGTGGCGAAGAACGGACGGACACTGTGAGGCTGGATGGTGGTACTCTCCTCGTCATACTCTCCTAACAGAGGGATTGAGGAACGGGCGGAGCACAATCTGGGGTTGTGGGCCTCCGTCTGAGTGTCTGTGAGCGCGGCCCTGCTGGTCCTCTGGCTCCACCATCGGAGTTGAACGGACAAGATGGCCTGCTGCTTTGGGTGGTGGTAGGTATTGACTCCTCGGGAAGTGACGGGAACGGGCGGAGCCTGCACTAGAGGTTCTCTCCTCGGGAGTGAACGGGAAAACTGAGCGACTGTGGGTCTCCACTCCTTCGGAGGTAAGAGAGGAAGGGAGACGGCACTACAATGGGCCACCTCGGGAGTGAAACAGAGGAAAAGACAGGCGCTGGAGCTGGGTGTTTGGTGGTCTCCTTACTCGTCTCTCTCAGTGAAGTGACGGGGAGGCAGTCTGTTGCTGGTGTGTGGTCTCCTCTTTCCGAGTTTACAGCGACTGTTGCGGCTGTTATATGCTAGGTTGGGGTTGTGTGTTGCTTTTCTCTCGGGAAGTAACGGGACGGCGGACCAGCACTTGTGCTCCTCCTCGGGAGCGACAAGGGGACAGCGAGTTGATGTCTAAGGTGGTGGGATGTGAACGGTGTACGGCGGCCTGCCTGGTCTCCTCCTCGGAGTGACGGGGAAGGGCGGCCTGTTTGCTGGGTGGTGTGGTCTTGTCCTCGGGATGACGGGACGGCGGCTTGATGCTAGGTTGATGGGTGGTCCTTTTCCTCGGGAGTGACGGGACGGCGCCTGCTGGGCTCTCCTCCTCGGGAGTGACGGGGACGGCGGCTTGATGCTAGGTGGTGGTGCGGCTCCTCCTGTGGAGTGACGGGACGGCGCTGCTGGGTCTCCTCCTCGGAGTGACGGGGACGGGCGGCTTGATGGCTAAGTGGTGGTGTCTCCTCTTGGGAGTGACGGACGGCGCCCTGCAGTCCTCTCCTCGGGAGTGACGGGAACGGCGGCCTGTTGCTGGGGTGGTGCGTGGTCATTTTCCCTCGGGAGTGACGGGAGCGGCGGCTTGAAATGCAACGGGTGGTGGTCTTTCCTCGGGAGTGACGGGACGGCGGCTGCTGGTCTCCTCCTGCGGAGTGACAAGCGACGGCGGCTTGAATGCCTTAGGTGGTGGTGTTTTTCCTCGGGAGTAACGGGGACGGGCGCTGCTGGTTCCTCCTCTGGAAGTGAACGGGAACGCGGCTGCTGCTGTGGTGGATGGTAAGGTCTTTTCCTTCGGGAGTGACGGGATCGGCGGCTTGCTGGGTCTCCTCCTTGGGAGTGATGGGACGGCGGACTGCTGTGGGTGGTGTGGTCTCCTCCTCGGGAGTGACGGGACGGCGACTGCTGGGTCTCCTCCTCAGGAGTGACGAGGACCGGCGGCTCTTGCTGGGTGGTGGTGGACTCCCCCTCGTCCTCCTCCTCCGGGAGTGCCGAGGACGCGGCCTGCTGCTGGTGTGATGATCTCCCTCTCGGGAAGTGACGGACGGCGATTGCTGGGTCTCCTCCTCGGGAGTGACGGAACGGGGCCTGCTGTTCTCACTCGGATGACGGGGACGCGGCTGCTGCTGGGTGGTGGTGGTCTCCCTCCTCGTCTCCTCGGGATGTGACGGGGACAGGCGCCTGGCTGCTGGTGTGGTGTCTCCTCCTCGTCTCGCTCGGAGATGACGGGAGGGGCGGCCTGCTGCGGTGTGGTTGTCTCCTCCTCGTCCTCTCTCGGAGTGACGGGACTGGGCGGACTCGACTGGGTGGTGGTGTCTCCTCCTCGTCCTCTTGGGAGTGACGGGGGAAGGCGGCCTGCGTGTGGGTGATGGTGGTCCTCGCTCCTCGGGAGTGACGGGAACGACGGCTTTCGCTGGTCTCCTCCTCGGGAGTGACGGGGACGGCGCCTGCTTGCTGGGTGGTCTGTCCTCCTGTCCTCTCGGAAGCGAGGGACGGCGACCTGCCTGGGTCTCTGCTCGGAAGTCGACGGGGACGACGGCCTGCTTTGGTCTCCTCCTCGGGAGTGATGGAAACGGCAGACCTGCTCTGGTGGTGGTGGTCTCCTCCTCGGAGTGACCGGGAACGGGCAGCTTGCTGGGTCTCCTCCTCGGGAGTGACGGGAAACGGAGCGCCTGCTGGGTCTCCTCGGGAGTTGACGGGGACGGCGGCCCTGCGCCTGTGGGGGTGGTCTCCTCTCGTGAGTGACGGAACGACGGCTTGCTGGTCTCCTCCTCGGAGGACGGGTTGGCGCCTGCTGGGTCTCCTCGGGAATGACGGGGACGGCGCCTACTGCTGGGTGGTGGTGGTCTCCCTCTCGGAGTGACGGGAACCGACAGCTTGCTGGGTCTCCTGGGAGTGACGGGAAAGAACGGACTGCTGGGTCTCCTCGGGAGTGGACGGGGACGCTGGGTGGGGTGTCTCTCCTCGTCCTCCTCCTCGGAGTGACGGGGACGGCGGCCTGCTGCTGGGTGGTGGTGGTCTCTCGCCGTCCTCGGGATGACGGATCGGGCGGCCTGCTGCTGGCTGGTGGTGGGTCCTCCCTCGGAAGTGGCGGGAAGGGCGGCCTGCTGCGGTTGGGTGGTGGTCTCCTCCTCGTCCCCCTCCTCGGGAGTGACGGGAGGCGACCGCTGGGTCTCCTCCTCGGGAGTGACGGGAACGCGGCCTGTGATCTCCTCCTCGGGAAGTGACGGGACGGCGGCTGCTGCTGGTGTGGTGTCCTCCTCCTCGGGAGTGACGGGGACGGGCGCCTGCTGGGTCTCCTCCCGGGTGACGGGGATGGCGACCTGCTGGGTCTCCTCCTCGGCGAGTGCGGAAACGGCGGCCTGCTGGCCTCCTCGGGAGTGACGGGACGGCGCCTGCTGCTGGTGGGGTGGTCTCCTTCCTCGTCTCTCAGGAGTAACGGGGGACGGCAGCTGTTGCTGGTGGTGTGTCTCCTCTTCGGGAGTTCTACAGGGACGGCGGCTTGAATTGCTAGTGTGGTGTCTTTCCTCGGAAGTGACGGGACGGGCCCTGCTGGGTCCTCCTCGGGAGTGACGGGACAGCGGCTTTGCTAGGTGTGGTGTGGCCTCCTTGGGAGTGACGGGAACGGCGCCTGCTGGTCTCCTCCTCGGAGTGACGGGAACGCGGCCTGTTTCTGCGTGGTGGTGGTCTTTTCCTCGGGAGTGACGGGGACGGCGGCCTTGATGCTAGGTGGTGTGGTCTTTTCCTCGGAGTGACGGGACGGCGGCCTGCTGGGTCTCCTCCTCGGGAGGGACGGGACGGCGCCTTGAAGCTAGTGGTGGTGGTCTCCTCTTGGGATGACGGGACGGCGGCCTGCTGGGTCTCCTCCTCGGGAGTGACGGGGACGCGGCCTTGATGCTAGGGTGGTGTGGTCTCCTCCTTGGAGTGACGGGGACGGCGGCCTGCTGGGTCTCCTCCTCGGGAGTGACGGGAACGGCGGCCTGTTGCTGGGTGGTGGTGGTCTTTTCCTCGGGAGTGACGGGGACGGCGGCTTGATGCAACGGGGGTGGCTTTTCCTCGGAGTGACGGGACGGCGGCCTGCTGGGTCTCCTCCTCGGGAGTGACAGGGACGGCGGCTTGATGCTAGGTGGTGGTGGTCTTTTCCTCGGGAGTAACGGGACGGCGGGCCTGCTGGGTCTCCTCCTCGGAATTGACGGGGACGGCGGCTGACTGCTGGTGGTGGTGGGTCTTTTCCTCGGGAGTGAAGGGGACGGCGCTTGCTGGTTCCTCCTTGGAGTGACGGGGACGCGGGGCCTGCTGCTGGGTGGTGGTGGTCTCCTCCTCGGGAGTGACGGGGACGGCGACCTGCTGGGTCTCCTCCTCAGGAGTGACGAGGACGGCGGCCTCTTGCTGGGTGGTGGTGGACTCCCCTCGTCTCTCCTCGGGAGTGCCGAGGACGGCGGCTCTGCTGGGTGTGATGTTCTCTCTTCGGGAGTGACGGGGACGGACTTGCTGGGTCTCCTCCTCGGAAGTGACGGGAACGGCGGCCTGCTGGGTCTCCTCGGGAAGTGGACGGGACGGGCCCTGCTGCTGGTGGTGGTGGTCTCCTCCTCGTCCTGCTCGGGAGTGACGGGAACGGCGGCCTCTGCTGGTGGTGGTGGTCTCCTCCTCGTCCTCCTCGGATGACGGGACGGCGGCCTGCTGCTGGGTGGTGGTGGTCTCCTCCTCGTCCTCCTCGGAGTGACGGGACGGCGGCCTGCTGCTGGGTGGTGGTGGTCTCCTCCTCGTCCTCCTCGGGAGTGACGGGGACGGCGGCCTGCTGCTGGGTGGTGGTGGTCTCCTCCTCGTCCTCCTCGGGAGTGACGGGACGGGCGGCCTGCGCTGGTGGTGGTGGTCTCCTCCTCGGGAGTGACGGGAACGACGGTTTGCTGGGTCTCTCCTCGGGAGTGACGGGGACGGCGGCCTGCTGCTGGTGGTCTCCTCCTCGTCCTCCTCGGATGACGGGCGACGCGACCTGCTGGGTCTCCTCCTCGGAGTGACGGGACGGCGGCCTGCCTGGGTCTTCCTCCTCGGGAGTGATGGGAAGCAGTCTGCTTGCTGGGTGGTGTGGTCTCCTCCTCGGAGTGACGGGGACGGCGGCTGCTGGGTCCTCCTGGAGTGACGGAAACGGCTGGCATGTGGGTCTCTCGGGAGTCGGACGGGGACGGCGCCTGCTGCTGGTGGTGGTGGTCTCCTCTCTCGGGAGTGACGGAACGACGGCTTGCCTTGGTCTCCTCCTCGGAGTGACGGGACCGGCGGCCTACTGCGGGTGGTGCGTCTCTCCTCGTTCCTCCTCGGAGTGACGGGGGACGCGACCTGCTGTCCTCTCGGGAGTGACGGGAAACGGCGGACTCTGCTGGTCTGTCTCCTCGGAGTGATGGGACGGCGGGCTGATGGGGTCTCTCCCTCGGGAGTGAACGGGAACGGCGCTGCTGGGTCTCGCCCCGGAGTGACGGAAACGGCGGCTGCTGCTGGGTGGTGGTGGCTCTCCTCGTCTTCCTTCTCGGTGACGGGGAGGCGGCCTGCTCTGCGGTGGTGTGCTCGCTCCTCGCTTCCTCCTCGTAGTTGACGGGGACGGCGGCCTGCCTGCTGGGTGGTGGTGTCTCCTCCTCGGAGTGACGGGGAACGGTGGCCTGCTGGGTCTCCTCCTCGGGAGTGGGGCGGGATGGCGGCACTGCACTGGTGGTGTGGTTCTCCTGCCACCGTCCAACACATCCTGAGCAACATTAGAGGCCTGCACGCCACTCACTCCACCGCCACCCCCGTCCACACATCCTGAGCACAACTAGGGCCCTAGCACGCCACTCCACTCCACCGCCACCGTCCACACATCCTGAGCACAACTAGGGCCCTAGCACGCCCACTCCACTACAACCGCCACGTCCACACATCCTGAGCACACCTAGGGCCCCAGCACGCCACTCCACTCCACCCCTCGGGAGTGAACGGGGAACGGCGGCTCCTGGGTCTCCTTGGAGTGACGGGGACGGCGGCTGCTTGCTGGTGGTGGTGTCTCGCTCGTCCTCCTCGGGAGTGACGGGNGACAAGTGATAGATGACTTAACGCTACCAACTATAATGATAATACCATAAACGGACTATAATATACATAAACAATAGCAAATAAAAGAAAGGTAAATAAAGATAATGGTGATAATCGGTATTGATGATGTCGTAGATAAATGAAATAAAGATGAATGGTTAATAATAAAGAGTACTCGCGACCATTGTACTCCATGATGATATTCGTTAGATAGTATAAAGGAATTGTGATAATGAAGGGGATATGATTAATGATAATGACAATGATGGTGTTATGATAATATGGAATAAAAAATATTTGTCATAACAATTGTATGAAATTAATTTATAGTATCTGTAATGCCTCTTAAATAATGAAAATTAACGATATTGATAATCACAGCGGTCTTTGATAATGAGTTAAAGAATACAAATGGTAACCGATTAATAATGACAGCAATCACTTAAATTACCCTCTTCTCTCCGTTTTACCATACTCTTCCTAAAAACACTCTAATCTTTGACATCTAACTCCCTCCCCACCCCACCCACCCACCCCTCGTACCCGGATTTG
Organism: Penaeus vannamei; assembly: GCF_003789085.1. NCBI lineage: Eukaryota > Metazoa > Arthropoda > Malacostraca > Decapoda > Penaeidae > Penaeus > Penaeus vannamei. The sequence continues at coordinate 210,846 of NW_020872293.1, forward strand.
CTTCTAACCCCTTCACTACTTTTCCAACATCCATCTTGTTTTCCTCTAAACCACTGCTCCGATACCTTCCCAGGACTGTACTTTCGCTTCAATCGCCCTTTCCCTTAACCCTCCCCTTGCTACTAATCGCTGCTCTGTGTTTCACTTACTCTCTTTTTTCCTTTCCAACCACGCTATCCTATAATGCTCTCTAATCTTTAACATCTAACACATGTTATCCTAATCTTTAACCCCCTTTTCCCCCTTTCCGACACAATACTTAACCATAGTGCTATATGATCTTTGATGTCTAGCACATTCATTTGTTTCAAATATTAAACATTAAAATGATTTTTGCTTTCTGAACTCTCTCTCTCTCTCTCTCTCTCTCTCTCTCTCTCTCTCTTCTCTCTCTCGCTCTCTCTCTCTCTTCTCTCTCCTCTTCTCTCCCTCTCTCTTCTCTCTCTCCTCCCCCCCCCCCCCCCTCTCTCTCTCTCTCTCTCTCTCTCTCTCTCTCTCTCTCTCTCTCTCTCTCTCTCTCTCTCTCTCTCTCTCTCTCTCTCTCCTCTGCTCTCTTTGCTTGCCTGTACGTCTGTCTGTCTTGCCTCTCGAAAACTCGGCCTTTGGAAGGAGAGGCAGATTTCTCACGTCCTCTCTTTCCTCCTATCTCCGTCTCCTTTCTCTCGATTCTATTCGCACGTTTTTTTTAACTTTTCTCTCCTCTTCTCTCTCTCTCTCTCTCTCTCTCTCTCTCTCTCTCTCTCTCTCTCTCTCTCCTCTCTCTCTCTCTCTCTCTCTCTCTCTCTCTCTCTCCTCTTCTCTCTCCCCTTCCCCCCCTCTCTCTCTCTCTCCTCTCCTTCCTCTTCGTCTTTTTCTTTCCCGTATTCTTCATCTTCTCTCTCTTTTTCGTCCGAGTTGAAAAGTAACACTGAGGAATAGATGAGAAAGGGAAATGCCGATAAAAAAAAAAAAAAAAAAAAAAAAAAAAAAAAAAAAAAAAAAAAAAAAAAAAAAATATATATATATAATATAATATATATATATATATATATATATATATATATATATATAATTTAATTAAGTGAAAGGAGAATTGCAATGGAAAACGTTATTCAGAATGAGCAAAAATCCCCCCCCCCCCCAACACATATACTTTCCCTCTCTTTCTCTCTCTCCTCTCTCTCTCTCTCTCTCTCTCTCTCTCTCTCTCTCTCTCTCTCTCTCTCTCTCTCTCTCTCTCTCTCTCTCTCTCTCTCTCTCTCCTCTCTCTCTCTCTCTCTCTCTCTACGGCTCTCTCAGTGTCATCGGCAAATGAAGAAAAATGATTTTTTTCTTTTGAATGCGAGTCAGTTTGCAAGTTGCTTTTGCTGCTGTTGGTATTGTTACTACTGTTATTGTTATCGTTATTTTCCTTTTTTATGTAATTTTTGTTGCTGTCTTTGTTGTTGTTGCAGTTATCATTAATATTATTATCATTTTATATGTATTATCATTATCATTATTGGAGTTAGTATGCGGTATCATTATCATCATCATCATCATTATTATCACTATAATTGTTGCCATTATCATTATCACTATTATTGTCATAATTATCTTTATTAATTTATCATTGTTGTTGTTGTTATTATCATCATTATTGTTATTATTTTTGTCCCCATTATCATTATTATTGTTATTATTGGTATCATTATGGTTGCTAACAATTTCACTACTGTCATTTTGTTATTTTATTGCCATTATTGTTATAATTTCACTACAATACTAGCCTGGCAATATTTTGCTTGGTGTCTAACTGTAATTAAGCCGTTTCCTCCTTGCTTTCTGCAGCTTTCTCTTCGATAAGTACAAATGGCCGCCGCGCCTTCACAGCTGACGCGATGACAACAAAGGTTGAGCGAGCCATGTGCGCATATAAAGTACTTCAATTGTGTTATAGTTTACTCATTATATGGTTCAGATTATTGCAGTAGTTCTCATGTTTCATTGTCACAACGAATTATGAAAATAGGTCTATTAATATATAAATATTAGTTCCAGATAATACTGATATTACTAATGATGGCAAAGATAATTACAAGTATGATAAACAATGGTAATAACTAATAATGCTGATAAAAGTGATGACATGATATTGATAACGATGATGATAGTAAAGATAGTCCGAAATATACTGCTGTCAGTAATAATAACCATAACAGAAAAAAAAGTTAAAGCGAGAAAGAGAAATTATAACAGAGAGAAGAAGAGAGAAGAGAGAGAGGGTTGTGAGAGGCTGAAGGAGAGATAGAAGGTGTTACTGAGAATAAAGAAAAAGAGAGTGTGTTAGTGAAGGAAGGAGGGAGAGAGAGACAAAGGGGGTGGGGGTGAAGAGGGAGAGAAAGGAGTGTCACTTTTCGTTGTTTGAATTTTAGTGATGGAATGTTTTCGCAGCCAGTTTGCCTTTTAACTCTCACCCTCTTTTTACACACACACACACACACACACACACCACACACACACACACACACACACACACACAACACACACACACACACACACACACACACACACACACACACACACACACACACACACACAAATGAGCGTAAACAGATCAGCAAAACAAACCAAAGTAAAAAGAATGATCAAAGAAAAAAATAAATAACAATAACTGTAAAGTAAGAGGATAGAAGCAGATAAGCAAACAGAAAGAAAAATGGAAATATTGATTTATGTAAATTTAGAGTAAAACGAATTCGTGCATAAAAATAAAACTTTATAATATAGTCCTCGTCAGGAATCGAACCCGAGTCTGTCGCTTTAAAGGCGACTGTCCTACCCACTATACCACAGAGACATGTAATTCTTGTGAAATTAAGTTTTACTTGAGTTGCATAGTGCTTATCTAGGTTATGCTCCATGTATTGGGCGAATTTATGTTTTTATGTCTCAGTTCATGTGTATTTATGTCTGTTTCTCATCAACACACACACACACTGCTAATACTAATAATGATGGTAAAAATTGTAATTACAACAATGAAAAAATTAAAATTACATGATATTGGTTATGATGATAATACTGCTGCCAGTAAAGAACCATTGCTGTTAAAGAAAGAAAGAATGAGTGAGAGGAGGAAGGACAAGGATAAAGAGATGGGGGGAGGGGGGGAAGGAGAAAGAGAGATAGAAAGTGAGATAGAGTGTTAGCAAGGGATGAGGAGAGAAAAGAGGGAGAGGATGGAGAGAGAGAGAAAAAGTCATTTTTCGTAATTCAAATTTTAGTGGGATGAATATTTTTCGAGGCCAATTTGCTTTTGAACTCTCCCTTTCTCTCTCTCTCTTTTTTAAACATATATACGTGAACAGATAAAAACAAAACAAAATATATATATATATGCATTTTCAAACAAGAGGATAAAGGGAGATAAGAAACCAGAAAGAAGGATAGAAATGTTGATGAGCGTGTAAACAAACTTAGATATTGAAACAAAATCGTGCTTAAAAATCGTAACATGATGGTCTCCGTTGGGAATTGAACCCGAGTCTTTCGCTTTAAATGAGAAAATTCGAATGTAGAAAATGCAACGAAAATGCTAATTAAGAAAACAGTGCGAGAGAGGGATTAACATTGCGAAATGAATACAGAAAACGCTAACAAGACAAAATAAGGCAAAAAAAAAAAATCATCGAAATTTTCGATATAAAACAAAAGAAATTGCGATACAATAAATGGGAAAGTGAAAGAAAAGTGAAGTTAGCAAATAAGGCAGTATAGAGAGTACGAAGAGAATAATAATGGAAAAAAGCTGCCTCGGTTGCAGTCCGTTTTCCCCAACTATGTGTTCATGTGCGCCTATGTACGTTTTTCTACTTGTGTGTGCATGTGGGATATGTGCAACTCATGACAAGTCAATCAAAATTCCATCATTTCCTTTTCCTGTTTCAGTGCAGGACGTTAAAACAAGGCTCATGTCTCTTACGCAAAATATACGTATATTTATATGAATTTCCTTTCATGTATGTGTAAGTAATGAGTATATAAATGTGAGTATTTGGAAATTCGAACAGGGAAGGCAACCAAAATAAGCGAAGAAACACTAAGAAAATTGGGGAGAGGAACAAACCAATAACTGGAAAATAAAGTAGCGTGTGAAAATGACAAAACCGAAAGCAGAAAATGCGTCAAAGGTGTGATGAAGATATGAATAAGAATAATGGAGAGAATCGACCTAATAGTTAGAAAAAAGGAAAGTGAGAAAAAGTGAAAGAACAAAATACGATAAACGCCGCGGAATAAATGTGTGCAGAAACATGCGCTAAAACAGAAAATAAAACAAAGTGAAAATAAAGAAAATGAGGACAAGCGAAAGTAGAAAGTGTAATAAAAATGCAAATAATGAAAAACAGCTCAAAACTGACAGAAAAGTGCGCTAGCTAAACTGAAATATAGAAAATCATAATAATTATGAAATAATATATAAATATGTATGTGTGTATACATACATACATGTATATATTTACATTATATGTCATTATTATCATGATATTAATTTTATTGCCATTATCATTATTACTATTATTGTCATTATTATCTTCATTACTTTATCATTGTTGTTGTTGTTATTATCATTATTATTATCATTATTGTTGTTATTGTTACTATCATTATTATTATTATTATTATTATTAAGAAGAGGCACAGAAGCTAGGAGAGGGTGAGCCTAAACCTCATTCCTGTTCCTTTTCCCTTAGCCTAGCCCTTCCTTATCCTATATCCTGCCCTATTCCTGGCCTACGGAAAATTATGAAGATCCTGGAGGCCGTGGAACACATGATCAGCTGGCACTCCTCATACTTATGCCTTGCACTTTTTGCTTTTCCTCTGCATGCCGGGCAGTAATTGTATGGAATTTTCATTTTTAAAGTAATCATTTTAATCCTGAATTCTTAATTTACGTTTCTTTTTCATTATCATTGTCGGGCATTTTCGAAATCTTTGTTTCTGTTTACCAAAGAGCAGTCTTTTTTATTTGTTCTTTTGATTTAATTTGCTTATAGTATGACTTTAGTTTTTACCTATTATATATTTTAATTTGTCTTCCCTGTTCATTTTCGGAAAGTTGTGATTCACAATCTAGATAAGGCATTTGTCTGCCCGTTTGTTTGTTTACGTTTACGATTTTTTTGTTTTGTTTTGTTTTGTTTCTGGCATAATTCTCTTATTTTTAGATGTTGGGCATTTATTTTCTTTGTTATGTTCTATGATATTCCATCGATTTTTTTATGCATTTTATGTAACTGGCAGGATTTTTGTGTGCTTAAAATTCTCTGTGAAATCGAGATTCTAAAGTCTGCAGATAAAACGCCAATGTCACTCCCGATTTTCATGTACTTAAGCCTTGGATTTTGTTTCCGGTTTGTTTACTTCCTAAAATGTATATCATGATATGAAAAAAGAAAGAAAGAAAGAAAAAACATCCGACCTCCTTTCGCGAAGGAGCTGCCCGCCTCCAGATCAGTCTCTCAGCCTCTGCCTAAGATGCGCTGAACTCTCCCTCCGACTCCTCCAACTGCCGCCTCAGAAATCTGAAATCGGGCGGAAGGGAATCCGTTTTATGATCTCCCAAAGGAAAGAGAATCACTGCGTTGCATCCTTGGTTTGCATTTAATGTTTCATAAATATTTAGAAATCTTCGTTTGGGTCTTATTACCGTTGTTACTTTGATGTTACTGCTGTTGCGATTCCTATTGCGCTCTGTGAATTTCTTCCTTCATTTTAGGAAGCCGGTGGCCAAGATATGCTCGTTGTCCTGCGTTCGGCCACTCTGCAGCCCGACGCTGTTCCAAATGCGGATTTTCCATTATAGGTTCTCGTAAATTCTCTCATAACAAGAACAGTTATTCTACCAATCGTCGCATGAAGCGCAGCGGTTCAGATGCACTTCCTCGGTATCTATTTAATAGTTAATTTATAATCAAATCTTAGGCAGATGTTCTGAACAAGAGGCATAATAATGATAATGATGATGTTGACAATGATAATGAATATGAACTTATCAATGATTATCCTTAAGACGATAGTTTTAGCAATAATGACATAATGAGATAATGGTAATGAAAATATCTCATTAATATATCACATTTGCTCATATATGCATCAGCAGGTTGGCGCAGTGGAAGCGCGCCGGGCTCATAACCCGGAGGACCGTGGATCGAAACCGCGCTCTGCTCCACTCTTACGACTTTTATGCATTTTTTGTTCTTTCTTTATATTCAAAATTAATATGTATATATATTTGATTTTGTTTTTAGAGGAAAGGTGTTATGAATAAAATTACATTGTAAACTGTAGCATTTTTCTTAATGCGCTGATGTGTAACATCGATGATGTTTATACGAACAATGTGCAAAAGAAACAGGAAGTCAACAATTAAAGTAGTGGTAATGCTAATAATTATGATAATGAGAATAATACTGATAATAAGCGTTGTTGATGATGATGATGATGATGATAATGATGTCAATAATAATGATAACGATAAGAATAACATCGATAATAATATTGTGATGATAATGATAATAATGATAACAATAAACGGTAAAAAGGATAAAAATAATGATAATAATAATGATCGTAACAATGATGATAATAATAATGATAATGATAATTATAATAATAATGATAATAATACCAATAATAATAATAATAACAATAATAAAAATAGTAAGGACATTAATGATGATAACGCTAAGAATAACATTGATAATAATACTGGGATGATGATAATGGTAGTACTAATAAAGGCAATGATGATAAATATGATGGTGATAATGTTACTGATGATGTAAACATTAGCAACACAACTGTCGTAGATAATAAAATAAAGAAGAATGATAATAAGAAATAGCGATAATACTTTCATCTTTGCCATTGCATAAAAAGTGTTATTCCTTCGTGGCAATGATAATGATAGCATAAATAATTATGATGATAATGATTTCAAGCATAATGACAATAATGATGGTAATTTTGATTAGGTGAATGAAGATATCAGAGGTGTTGATTGTAATAAAATGAATAATATTAAGAGCAATGAAACTAATGGCAATGATGGTGATAATTACGCTGGTGCAATATTGGTAAAAAAATAAAAATTCAGACAAAGCAAAAGTGCAAGAATTACAATACAACAGCGACATAACCGACCAGGAAGAAGAAAGGAAGAAACGGAGGCAACAGTAAAATGGAAGAAGACAAAGAGAAAAAAAGCTGTTAGATAAATACATGCATACACGGATAGATAGATGAAGAGCAAAAATGTCATGTATATAGACGAATAGATAAAGAGAGGAGGTGGAGAGCACTAAAGATTAATTTTCGTGGCGTCAGCGTTCTTATTACGAATATCAAGAACGTCATTTTTTAAAAGAAAAAGGTAAACAAAATTGTCGTACCTCTAAAAATATGAATTTAGAAAAAACAGAAAAAACAACATGAAACATGAAAGGTCGAAGGTCAGAGATCGGGGTCGGAGTAGAAAAAGGTTGGAATAAAGATATAAAGGTTGGAGGATATAAATATAAATGTATGTGTAAAATAGATGGATAGATAAATAGACATAGATGAATAGATAGAATGATAGATAGATTGATATATAGACGAATAGATAGATACATATATATGTAGATATATAACGATACAGGGAATATCTATATACGATGGAGAGCCTAAGAAACGATATTCGTGATCATAATGCAAACAAAGAACGCGACAAAGTAATTTTCGGGAATGAATCAATAAAACTCTTGTTTATCTGTGGAATGAATTGTGCGCAATTTTATTACATATGATCCAAGAGAAGGTCCCGGTAGAGAGAGAAAAAAAACGCCTTCAAACAAGGGCTTTGATCCAAGAGAAGGTTTAAAAAAAAAAAAAAAAAAAAAAAAAAAAGAGAGAGAGAGAGAAGGTTCCGGTTCAGTCAAGAAACCGACTTCAGAGAAGGCTTTTCGGCTGAAACGAAGCCAGAAGCCTTCATCCGAGCAACAATTAAGGCAAACACGTAAGACTATTCTGCTAGAACTGCTAAAAATAGCACAGTTAGCAAGCACACTGATCGACTCTCTCTCCTCTTTACCTCTCTTTCTGTTTCGCTTTTCTTTTCCTTTGTTTTCACCTTTTCCATCCTCGACTCGTATCCTTTCCCAGTGTTTCTCTTCTTAGATTACGTGATATATTTCATAAGCAAAACATCATTATTATTATCATTGTTATTATTATTACGATTATTATTATCATTGTTTTTATTGTCGTCGCTGTTGATGGTATTATTATTGATGTTGTTATTCCTGTTATTATTATGGTTAATATCGTTATTTTTATTACTGTTGATATAATTATTATTATCATGATACTTATCATTATCATTGTTGTTACTATCACTTTATTACTTTTATTATTGTTGTTATTATCATTTCATCCTCATCATTATCATTATAATTATAATTGTTATCATCATTATTGTTACTATCATTATTATAATTATCATTATAATCGTTACTATTATCATCATCACTGATATCATTATTATCATTATTATTATCATTATCATTACCATCATTACTATTATCATTAACATTAACATTTAACATTTAACATTTAAAAACATTTAACATTTTACAACTTTAACATTTAACAACATTTTACAACATTTAACAACATTTAACAACATTTAAGCATTTATTTAAACATTTAACATTATCATTATCATTATCCATTATCATTATCATTATCATTATCATATCATCATTTATCATTATCATTATCATTATCATTATCATTATCATTATCATTATCATTACCATTACCTTACCATTACCATACCATACCATATTACTATTATCATTATTATATTATCATTATCATTATCATTATCATCATTATTCATTATCATTATCATTATCATCATTAACATTAACATTATCATTATCATTATCATTTCATTATCATTATTATTCATTATCATTTCATGTCATTGTCATTGTCATTGTCATTGTTCATTGTCATTGTCATTTCATTTCATTTCATTATATTATTCATTATTATTCATTCAGTGTCATTCATGTCATCAGTGTCATGTCATTCATCATTCATCATCATTGTCATTGTCATTTCATTATCATCATTATTATCATTATTATCATTATCACTATCATTATCATTGTTATTATTATTTCTTTTATGATTATTACTGTTATTCGTTTTCTTTTTTTTTCTTTTTTCATATATGTGTTTAATATTTCCATAGATGAAAGTGTTGCAACGATGATAATTATATACATAAAGGCAATAATAACAATGAGAATAATGACAATAATGGCAATAACAATAATGATATCAGTACTTATCGTACTACAACTAAATATAATATGATAACAGTAATGGTAATGATAATAATGATAATAGTAACAGTGATAATAATAATTATCATAATTACGATAACAATAATGATGACAAAATTATAATTAATATAATAGTAATGATAATAACAATCCTCTTTTTCTCTCGACGTCCCCCACGTTTCCCATCTGTTTCCCTTCTAGTGTAATACTCTTCTCTTTACACTTTCTTCCCCTCCTTTACTTTCCCCTTTCTTCTCTTCCTTCATTTCCCTATTTTTTGTTTTCTTTCCCCTTTCATCTCCTCCTTACTTTCCCCTTTCTTCTCCTACTTCCTTTCCCCTTTCTTTCCTCCTTCCTTTCCCCTTTTTTCTCCTCCTTCCTTCTCTACCTTCCTCCTCGGATGGTCGCGTAAATAAGACTTAGATGCCGTACAACGCACACTCACCCACACGAGGGCAACATGCATACACACACGCAGACACACACATATATAAGAACACGCACACACACTCACAAACAGATACCCACACACATCCACGTCGAGGACACTCAACAGTTTAAAAAGCCAATTCGCCTCTTATATAATCGGTCGCCGTGGCCGAGTGGATATAGCACTCGGCTCGCATCTACAAGGTCGCGGGTTCGAACCACGACGACCCGTGTGTAACATGGCCGCCTGACACAAGGTCTAATTTGCCAACGGTCTAGGCGGGCATGTTACACACGTTTTATTATTATAATGATCTACGCACTCACACATATATACACTCGTGCATTTACATTTATACTCCAAGTACATTTTCAATTGTGATAAAAATAATTCTCGTTTTCCTTTTTACCTTTCATATAGGCCTATGCTTTTCTCTGTTTTTGTCTTGTTTTCTTCGTTATCCCCTCCCTCTATTTTCCTCTGTGTATTAATACCTGGCTATAAACAGCTTCCCCAATCTTCCACGACCAAATAACATTCAAATCTCACAATACAACAAAAAATACAGCATCCCCGCAGGTAAGAATCAAGGTGTAGAAACTATGATAAAGATAACAAAGTCAAACGCAAATGATGAAAAGGGAAAAAAAAAGACAAAGAACAAATATGAAAAGAAAGTAACAAGGTTACATAAAAGGCCTATTTGGAAATAGTGAAAATAATGATGATAATAGTAATGGTATTCATGTTTACATGAATATTCATTTTAATTTTAATCATCTGCCACTCTAATTTTATATTCTATAACTAAATTCATGAATATATTAATGTCAAGAGGTGTCTGCTCTCACTGCAGTGTCTGTAGATTATGTAGAAACGGGAAGAACGACCCTCCACAGCTGAACCCCCTCCTGCGTTCCATTGCCTGTGTCATTACATGTGAAGTAGTCAACGACTCAAGTCCATCCCTTGTTGGCAACAGGCACATTAGTCCAGTCATCTAGGAGTAAACTCGCCCTGTCTTTTGGCAACACATTCACCTGCATCGCTCAGCTATGATATAAAATATTTCCCGCACGGAGAGTGGAACGAAAACAACACTAAGCAAAACATGTGAGTCCAATTCGTTTGCCGTTGACAAACATTCACCTGCATCAGCTATGGTATAAGAGGTTTCCTCTCCCCTTTCGACGCGCAACCACTGGCTGTGTCAAGTGTGCCGATTCTTGAAAGGAAGTAGCCCGCGGCGATGCTGAGATTGGGCTCACAAGCGTGGGCGGTGCTGAGCAAATCACTGGACATTCCATCTGGATCCTCGCCATAGTAGTATAAGTCGCAGGGAGATATACAGCTCGAAGTAGAAATTGAAATTTCGAAAGTTCGTGTTCAGATGTAAGGACAGAATTCTTGTGCAGTCCCAACTTTGATATGAAGTTACCAGTATTTCTATATCCTTTTCATGAATTCCCAAAACATCTGCCTATCCCTAAAATATGGAGTAGCAATGCAGATTCTTATTTCTGAACATCAGTGGAAATCAGCTGTTCTCTCTGAAGCGTTTTGTAGATTTAACAATACGATCGTCTTGAAAGCAGTTTTAGTTAACATTCCATGTCGACGATCAACAACAATTTCGTAATTGGTGTACATTCGGATTCCTGGTAGATAAGATCGTGATTCAATAAATTTCTTGTCATTTCCTGTTGAAGTAACAGTTTATACCCAACCACAGTACGTTTTCGAAAACATATAAATCAATATACTTCTGTAAGTCACTATGAAATTTCATGATTTCTCAGCGGTGTATATGTTTAGGAGAATACTTGTTCTAAAAATATAATATATTCAAAAATAATAAAATATAATATACCAAATGATATCAACATAAACGAATATAGCTAGGAAAATATATGGGGGAGAGAAAAAAATGAAATGTGGACAAGAATTACATCTTATACGGTACGAAATAGAAGAAATGTGCTCAGCACAGGATCCACCTGTCACAGTGCAACAGTAGTAGTATTTCACACCTTGGTAGCTGTACTGTCTGGTTTGTCCCCTTTGTATTTGTATTCAATTACGGACCAAAATAGCATTCATATATTTCATGACTGAACTACAGTGACAACAAACCTTTCAAAATATAATGGCAATTATTAGCTACTGTAAAAAAAAGAGATTATTCTTCTCTCCTTTTCTTATCTGAAGTAAGCAAAGTGGAACGAAGATAACACTAAGCAAGATAATAAGACTTTTTTTTTCTTTCTCCTTCCTTCCACCTTTCCTACTCCGTCTTGAGTTTTATTTCTTTCTCATCACTTATTTGTCTCTTCTCCTCCCAGTCTTTCTTTTTTTTGCAAACTTGTGAAAACCATAAACTAACAAACAGCAGCAAATAAAAAATCCAAAATCAAACCCAATTTCTTCATACTCCTTCGTACTGTAAACACCAGAAAAAAAATAGAAAAAAAATGGAACGGAAGATAAACATATAGAAATACAAAAAAAATCAGGCAAAAACTTTCATTTTAGTATCCGTCGGGGATTGAACCCGAGTCTGTCGCGTACGAGGCGACTGTGCTAACCACTGCACCACAGAAATTAATTTATATTTAGTTTTTACGAGAAATTTTGTATTACACTTACATATGTTATGTTCCATACGTATGTACGTACGTGTGTGTGTGCGTGAGTTATTAAAGAGGATGGAATCAATGAAGTTCCCTCTGGAAATACTCTTCTGGCTTTCAAATGACTACTTTCCGAAAATATTCAGATAAAAGAAAATATCTACTTATCTTTCTTCTTATCTTATTAAGATAAAGAATAATCCTGGGAAAACAAATATTAGCTATTCTATCTTTTTCTTTTTTTTGTACTTATCTTAATGGCATGCCCACTTCTGTTACCATTATCATTATTATCAATACTCTTCACAGACGTCTAAAGCGTTTTTTTTTTTTTTTTACTGAAAATCAATGTAATGGAATATGAATGAATAATTGATTTCCAAATGATGTTCCATTGCAATTTAATAGTCTCTTTCTCGCATTCTCCAATAATAGGATTTTTTGACTGTTCACTTGACTGGACGTGATCATGTTCTGCCGTCGCATCCCGTACAAATCCCTGAAGTGGCCTTAAGGTCAGAGAGGGGGGGGGGGCGCCGGATTAATAGAAAGTATCTTTTCTCCTCCTTTGCATAAAAATAATGATTATCTTCATTTTTATACGACAGCTTCAAGACGAAACTACATGGCTTATGCGCAACAAGTGAAGTGAAAACAGAAAAGGTAGCGCCTGAAAAGAGAGGAAACCTGGAAACGAAACTGTAAAATCAGCAATGAAATTGTGTCTTATAGACGAGATTACATATGTGTGTGCATGTGTGTGAGTATGTGCATGTTGTCATAATATGCCGCAATCCTGTCGATTTGCAAAAGTTGGCTGCATCCCACATCAAGCAACTGAGAGAATGAACAGGGAGGTAAACAGCCCCTTGGCGGGCGGGAAGTTCAAATGTCTCGACACACCACCAAAGCAGCTGTCGTGTGTGCCTACTGAACCGTGAATTGCTTGTAGGCAAAGGATATTCATATAAATCAGCGGCAAAAATCTAGAATATGCCAGCGATGCATTATTAGTATCTGATTACTCGAGTGTAGCTGTTCCTCTGAGCATTCTACCTCCCCGCTGTAAATACTACATAGTTTATGGTTTACGATGTGACATGCCTAGTTTGCAGAAGCCGTATGTTACTGCGTATTGAAATCTGCCTTCTGTACTCTGTTATTATCATTATTATCATTGTGCTATTATCATTGTTATTGATAATAATAATAGTAGGGATATTATAGTTATTGTTATAATTAACTTAGTACATGTGCGTGCATGCGTGTGTGTGTGTGTGTGTGTGTGTGTGTGTGTGTGTGTGTGTGTGTGTGTGTGTGTGTGTGTGTGTGTGTGTGCTTTCCTTCAAACAGTCTATGCATCTACGGTTAAGCATTAATATTTCTACGTTTAGTGAAGGAAAATCAATAGAAAATCTCTCCTATAGAACCTTCGGTAATAGTATGTCGGGATTAATGGGAAATAATTAAAAAGAGTAAAAGTATACCAGTATTTCCTTTAATATCTAAATATATGTAATCCAAACTTTGATATGAAATAACCAGCATTTCAATATTCTTTCATATCCATTAGATATAGAGTTAGCATAGAATCCGGCTGTCCTAATGCAATAGTAGTAATGTTTCACACCTTGGCAGCTCTCTGGTTGGTTTTCCTTCCGGACCATAATTTGCATTCAATTATTTCATGACACTGTGAACTACGGTGACAACAAACCTTCCGTAAAAAAGGTAAACATCAAGCTGCTGTAGAAAGGAGATCGTGCAGTTCGTTCTAAGTTACAAGTCCAAACACTCTGCAACCATGATTATACTAAATCGTATCTGATTGCTAACAAACATGATTCTTCTCTTTTATTTGTTCGTTTGGTTTATCTAAGTAGGCGACGTGGAACGAAGACAACATTGAACAAATAAATAATATGTTTCTTTAACCTCTTTCCTTCGCCCTTTTCGATTTCGTTTTATTATTTTTTTTCTGCTTCACTTGTTCGTCTTCTTCCTCCTCCCATTCCTTGCTTTCTGTATTACTAATGCGATCATACGATGATGGAAGGAATAACAAAATTGTGAAAACGCGTATAAACATTTAAAAATAGACAAGCAAATCCCTACAACAACAGCAAAAATCAAACTCATTTTTTCATAGCTTTTCACATTTTAAACACTGGAAAAAGAGACGGAAACAAAAGTAGAAAGCTAGGGTAGATAGAGAGATCCAACGGAAATTAATGCATAAAAAACCTACATTTATCGTCTCCATCGGGGTTCGAACCCGAGCCTATCGCCTAAGAGGCGACCGTGCTAACCATTACACCACGGATTCATGTTTTTAAATGTGAATTTTACAACAATTGTATTTTAGTTTTTAGTAGAATACGTATTACACGCCTATTTTACTTCTTTTTTTATATGGGCGAAGAATTTGTTGCCATCACAAGAGCAGTAAAAGGAAACTGTGTCAAAGACAATTTGATGAATAAATGTTGCATAGATAGATAGGGGACAGATAGACAGTGTCTATATTCAGAGTGTATATACATAAATACACATGCACATGCGTGTGTGTTGCTCTGCCTAAATATATATGAATAAATTACCTCTCCGATCGGAACTTGGACCGTCGCGTTGCAGGCAGGGAACTGCAAGATGTCCGTCTTGCACTGACTTGCCTGCGACGCGACGGTTCGAGTCCCGATCGGAGGGTTTTTATGCATCATATCAGTGCGGTTGTGCTTTATTTACATTTTTCGTAAAAATACATATAGAGCGGAAGCTTTGAGGTACATACATACATCCATCCATACATACATACATAAATATGTGTATATATATATATATATATATATATATATATATATATATATATATATATATATATATATATATATATCGAATGTACTGCATATGTAACTCTCTCCTTCTCTCTCTCTTTCTCTAGATATGCATATATATACATTCACACACACACATACACACACACACACACACACACACACACACACACATACACACGCACACACACACACGCACACACACACACACACACACACACACACATACATATATATATATATATGTATGTATGTATCTCCCCTTCTCTCTCGCATTCACAGACATACACACACATACATATACATATAAACTGAATGTATATGTAACTCTCAACTCAATGGTTCTTTTATTATTATCATTATTACCATTATTATTGCTGTTGTTTTATTCATCTTTTTTTTTTTTTTTTTTTTTTTTTTAGAAGATATGCTGAATCGCGTTAAATGAAATCGTCGACTTTTTCACAATAAAAATGTATGAAAATATAATGTGAGTATAAATTTAAATGTATATATATAGTGTGTGTATATGAGTGTTTTGTGTGAGTATACATGTGAGTGTGTGTGAGTGTATATGTGAGTGTACGTGTGAGTGTACATGTGAGTGTTTCTGTGCGAGTGGTTTAGAGATGTGTGACCAGGCGTTTTCCGAGGCCAGTGACCGGCAGGGAGTATCTGCAGGAATCCCGTGGGCCGCCATCCGCCTCCGAGACGCGGAGGTGAATCGCGGACCGAACGCTCATCCCGAAGTAGCCCCCCACTTCCACCCCAGCCTGGGACCCCCCAAGGCACCCGCGTTTAACATCCTCATGGAGAGTTATTTATTCAGATAGATATGGGCTTTAAATTGGAATGGGGTATTTCCTCTCGGTTTCACGGGAGAGGGAAAATGTTTTTATTATCGGAGGAATTCGAATGAACGCCAATAATTACGAAATTTAGTTTTTATCGTTGACATGGAATGTTTACTAAAACTACTTTCAAGACGATCGTATTGTTAAATCTACAAAACGCTTCAGAGTTTAAAGCTGATTTCCATTGATGTTCAGAAATAATAATCTGGTTGTACTACTACTGGATATTTTAGGGAAAGACAATGTTTTCTTTCTTTATTTATGTTTATACTTTATTTGGTCAAGTTTTGCATTTGTTTTGATTATGACGGAGTAAGTGTGATTTCACTCTTCATTCCACGTGACTTTTCTTACTTTCCTTTGTCTACATGTCACTTATTTATAGTTTTCCTTCCCAAAATCAGTATTTTATGATTTCAAAGAAACTATGAAATGTGATAAAGCGATGAAGTAAATATGTACGTTATATTTATTTACCGAACATACACACACACACTCACTCCATCTCTCTCTCTCTCTCTCTCTCTCTCTCTCTCTCTCTCTCTCTCTCTCTCTCTCTCTCTCTCTCTCTCTCTCAGTCCCTCTTTCTCTTTCTCTTTGCCAATGTTGAATACAATACATTTTTTTTTTACGTAGGAGACTCTACTCTTGTCACTCCAGAGGTGAGATAAAGTTGCATTTGGTCCTCAGATGTAGACAAGAAACAAAGACTGAATCAGTCTCATTGTGCCCGCTGCTGTGACATCTACAATGTATTTTTCCTTAATTTTGTCAAATAGATATATGAAGATGTAGAACATTAATTCAATGCGTTTATTTTTTTCCTCAAAGAACGGGCGCAGAGAAAAATATAACACCATTTATGATTTAGTTGGAAATAACGTATAATTGCGTAAGCAGAACATTTTTTACATATCGTTTTAGAGTACAATGAACTGACAAACAGAATACAATATTCTAAAATGTGAGTCTGTAAGTAAAATGCAATGTCCGTTGTTGTGTCAATATCTTTAACGCATTATTTCCTAATTTCGTCTGATAAATGGCGCTTCATGATGTTTCCTCTGAATAGGTTTGTAATTTTCCTTGCAGAATCGCCTTGAAAATAAACCTGATTTTTGTCTCCATCAATCTCTTGAGTATATTCAATATCATTATTGTTATCGTTATCATAACATGTTTCTATATATCATATCTTTTTATAGAGATATATATTTTCTATATCATCATGTTTTTGTTGTTACCATAATCGTCATCGTTTTTGCCATTACAATTTTCATCACTGATATAGCCATTGTTGATTTGTTGTATCCTTATCATAAGCGTATCTTGGCGCGCGGTTTGCAGTCATCTGAAGCATAAAACTTCCGACCTTGTGGATTTTATTCCACATAAACAAAGTTCTTCGACAAAGCTCTGGGGGAAGACGAGCCCCTTTTTCTGTTTAAATCTTCACAGTTTAGTGTGTGTCTTTAGCTTGTGCTGTAGTACTTTTTTATCGTCTACTTATCCATTTAGTCATGTTAACATCTTGTTATGCGGTATTTTGCCATTCAAATATGTTTATGCATGCGTTACGCACACACGCAGAGTCGAAATAAGTACTTCCCTCGACTCTGCACTCACACCCACCAACCCACACCCACACACACACACACACACACACACACACACAACACACACACACACACACACACACACACCACACACACACACACACACACACACAACACACACCCACACAACCACACACCACACACCACAACACACACCACACACACACACACAACACACCCACCACCCACACACCACACACACACCCACAACACACACCACAACACACACCACACCACACCACACACCACACACACACACCACACACACACACACACACACACACACACAACACACACACACCACACACACACACACACACACCACACACCACACACACACACACACACACACACACACACAGCACGCACACACACACATTATTTGGCTTCCAAATGAATAAGATTCCTTTTATTCCCTCGCAATTTCAGTCCGCGATTACGAATTCTGCGCGTAACATTTTTCTGCTTCGTGTGTGATCCGTGTTTTTGCGAGCAAATGTAGGCCTACGCAGTTTCGAGCAAAGTGTCAACATGATCTATTTCGACTTTGCTTTCGAGTGCGCGGTTGCCATCTGCGCGTCCAGGTGCATTTGTGTCAAAGTGAATGTGTGTTTGTGTTCATAAGGCTGACCTGAATGGGTGCGTGAGCCCTAGTGAACGGCGCGCAGCCTCCCCTCTCGTTCATTGTATTCCTTGCTATGTTTGTGCAATGCGTTTGTGCGAGTAAATGTTTCCTTGCGCGAGTATTAGGGAATATCTGTGTGGATGCGCAATGTGCTTGTAAAAAAAGGGACGTGAAATAACCGCGATGCCGGGAAGAAATGTCTTAGTAGCTCTGTGCCTGACTCCTTTGTGCCTCGTGTTCGCCCCACGCCTGCGTCGGCCTCGTGGCACTGCCTCGTGGCACTCCCCGGCCGTCGCCTCGTCGGTCGGACTCGTCTCTCTCTGGCGTTGCGACCAGATCTTCGTCACGTGACGGACTGACCGAGCGGCCGACCCGCCGTGGCACTCCGCCTGGCACTCTCGAAGCGTCCTCCATCCCGCCCTCTCCTTCGCCTTCCCTTCCCACCGACATCCCACATTCCCTTTGTGTCTTTCATCCTTCACGGATTTCGTTTGTGGCTTTCCCGTTTTCCCTTCCTGATTAGGGACACGAAATGAAGGAAAACTTTTTTTTTATTTTTCTTCTTTTTTCAATTTTAGTTATAAACTCCAACCACAAACTCGATATGCCATTAGTTATGCTCGGAATACCAAACGAGCAGTAAAACGTTTTTTTTTTTTTTTTTTTTTTTTTTGTCTGCTTGCTCTCCGCTTACACTACACGGAAGAGAGATATATTTGAATATATAAATGAGGCAATAGTTAAGCAAAAACATAAATCAATAGATATGTCAGTAAGTAAAATTGATTATTAGATAATACGTTTTTTTATTCATTGATAAGGAAATGGATAAATATAAAAACTCTCTTCCTTCACTCTCTCTCTCTCTCTCTGTCTCTTATACTCTCATATCCCCCCCCCAACCCACTTCTCTCTCTCTCTCTCTCTCTTATACTCTCATATCCCCCACCCCATTTCTCTCTCTCTCTCTCTCTCTCTCTCTCTCTCTCTATGATCATCGCATTGTAATAATCATCATTATAATCACCATCATCATCATCATCATTATCAACTTTATCCTCAGTAGCACATCCTGATTATCATCACTAGTATTACCATTATTACTATCAGCATCTTATAATCGCCATCGTCTATATATGTATATAAACATATATACATACACACACACACATAAACAACATTATATATTATATATCTATATCTATCTATCTATCTATCTATCTATCTATCTATCTATCTATCTATCTATCTATCTATTATATATATATATATATAATGTTTGTGTGTGTGTGTGTGTGTGTGTGTGTGTGTGTGTGTGTGTGTGTGTGTGTGTGTGTGTGTGTGTGTGTGTGAGCGTGTGTGTGTGTACACACACACACATTTATATATATATATATATATATATATATATTATATATATATATATATATATATATATATATATTATAATAGAGTGTGTTGNACGGACAGTAGAAATATAAGATAACAACATTACCTAAAAATACCAAGGGAACAGGTCTCAGTCGCGACAATAAACAGGTGGAGAGAGAGACAAAACTCTCGAGCGGGCAGCCTGCATCGTGCGGGCGTGGGCATGGGCACTCATAGTCGAAAACCCCGTGTAATTACATGGCACGAGAGATCATAAAGGCACGAGAAAAGAAAGAAAAAAAAGGAGTAAAAAAAAAATTGGCGGGAACATGAAGCTCACGCGACTTACCGTTATTCTCACCGACCTTTTGGCGGGAAGTCGATCACTCGGTGAAACTAACCCGGCGGCGCTACTCTCAAGGACCCAATTAAAAAATGAGAATGAGGGAGAGGGAGAGGAAGGAGAGAGAGAGGGGGAGGGAGGGAAAGGAGAGGGGGAGAGGAAGAAGAGAGAGAGAAAGGTAGAAGAGGTGTGAGAAAAAGAAGAATAGACAGAGACACAGAGAGGAGAATGAAAAAGAGAAACATAATCAAGCAAAGATAAGACAGCTCCCCCCCTCCCTCCCCCCACCCAAAAAAAAAAAAAGCTCCACCAGGCAATAAACGCAACTAATAGCCATCGCCAGGAGTCAAGGAGAGCGGTATTACTAAGGGAAATGACTAAGGTATCTCTCAACGGTAACAACAGCCGAGAGAAAAGGAGGTAATGAGATAGAGCGAGAGATGCTGAGGAAGGGAGAGCAACGCGCGCCGCCAGCCAATCAGAACCTCCGCCTCGCCCGCCTCGCCGACCAATCAGATCGCCGGGTTTCGTCTCAAGTGTGTTTTAAAGTTAGAACGACCGGGGATATTGAGAGGGAGTTGGGTGGGAGGGGGTGGGTGGGGAAGGGGAGGAGGGAAGGAGGGGAGGGTATGGGTTGGGTGGGGTGAGGGGAGGGGAGGAAGTGGGTGGGAGGGGTAGGAGGGTGGGGTGGGAGGGAGGAGGGTATGGGGGGGGTGGGAAGGAGGGGAGGAGGGTAGAAGGAGGGAGGGAGGGGGGTTGGTGGTTGGGTGGGGAGGGAAGGAGGAGGGGTGGGGAGGGAGGGTGTAGGGGCAATGGGGGTTAAGGGAGGGTAAGATATGGGTAGGGGTTTAAAGGGAGGGTAGGGATGGGGGGTTAAGGGGGAAGGGGTGGGTGGGGAAGGGGGAGGGTGGGTTTATAGGGGAATGAGCGAAGGGGTTGAGGGGTTTAGGGGGATGATGTGGCGGTCAAGGAAAGGTAAAAAAAAAAAAAAAAAAAAAAAAAAAAAAGAGAATTAATACGCAAACAAAACTAAATATGGGGAATGAGGGAGGAGAAGGGGGGTTTGGGGAGGTTAGTGGGATCGCGTTCACAATACCGTATGTGGGTCAGTCTTGTGCAGTGTTGAGGTTGCTCGCTTGCCTGTTGCGCGTTCTGATAAATCACATACTTGCAACATTCCACTCTGGTGTCCGCGGCTCGTTGCAGCTCGCGACAGGACGTGTTTGCGGGAGCTCCTTGGGGAGGAAGGGGGGGAAGGGGGGAAGGGGCGAGGATTTCAGGAGGATGGGACGAGGGAGAGAAGGGGAGGGAGGAAGGAAGGAAGGAAGAAGGGAGATGGAACGAGGGAAGAAAGGATAGGGGAGGAAGGAAGAAAAGAGATAGAACGAGGGAAGTAAGGAAGGAAGGAAGAAGGCAGGAGATGAAAGATAGGGCGACGAGGAAGGAAGAATGATGATGGTAATGACAATTATAATAATGATGATGATGATAGTAGTAATGATAAAGATTAAAATAGTAATGATAGTAATAGCAATAATAATAAGATAAATAAATAAAAAATGGAAGAAAAAGATGAAGAAATCCTAAGGGAAAAAAAGTCTCTAGGGGAAAAAAGTCTCCAGGGGAAAAAATATCCAGGGGAAAAAAGTCTTCAGGGAAAAAAAGAGTGTTTAACCGAGCCGTGTTTTAGGAGGGAGGAAGAAACCCACCCTGGCCATTTCTTCCCCTCTTCCTCACCGGCGCCTGTTCTAAAATGCCGGCAATACATCTACCAGGCATTCCAACTCTCATAAAGTACAGACATCCCTCATATGCGGTGAGGGGAAGGGGGGGGGAGGGAGAGGGAGTATGTGGGCATTAGGGTAGGGGTAGGGGGAGGAAGGGAGGTGGGCATTGAGTAGAGGGAGGAGAGGAGAGGAGAGAGGGAGGAAGGTGGGAAGGGAAGGGGGAAGGGGAAAGAGGTAGAGAGGGGAAAGGAAAAGGGGAGGTAAAAGGAAGGAGATGGGAGAGAGGGGATGAGAGAGGAGAGAGAGAGAGAGATGAGAGAGAGAGAGAGAGAGAGAGAGAGAGAGAGACGAGAGAGAGAGAGAGAGAGAGAGAGAGAGAGAGAGAGAGAGAGAGAGAGAGAGCAGAGAGAGAGAGAGAGAGAGAGAGAGAGAGCGAGAGAGCGACAGGGAGAGGGGAAGGGAGGAGGAGAAGGGAGTCCTGCAGGAGAGTAAACCAGAGCTCCTGCCATCCATTCCAAACAGCATAAGTCACGTCCGCGAATCAACACAGGACCCGCACTGTCTGAGCCGCTGCAGAAATCAAATATTAAACTGCGCGACCCAGCTCAGCGCCCCGAGTCCGCGTCTGCTTAGCATCAAATCCTATTAAGAGGTTGGGCGGCGCTGCGAACCCAGCCCCGTTTTCTCTTGCTTTCCGGCTCTCCTCCTCCTCCTCCTCCTCCTCCTCCTCCTCCTCCTCCTCCTCCTCCTCCTCCTCCTCCTCCTCCTCCTCCTCCTCCTCCTCCTCCTCCTCCTCCTCCTCCCTCCTCCTCCTCCTCCGCGCTCGCCAGGGGTACGGAGCTAAATCTTATTTATTTTATTCTCTCGCTCTTCCACTCGTCGTTTTTCCCTCCTTCCTCCGTCCGTTCGCGCGATTGTTTTTCCCCCACTCGATAGATCGGCGGAACGAGGAGAAGGAGAAGAAGGAGAAGGAGGAGGAGGAGAGAATGGAGGAGGACTCGAAGGACCGTCTGAGGGGGACGTCCCAGCCGATCGCGAGGAATCGGTCGCTGCAGCGCGTTTTGCACAAGGGCCTGTGAAAATTGTTTTATGATTAGTCCGTTTCTATCTTTAGGTGCTCTTGTACCAGCTTATGGGCATGTGCATTAGCCGGGGACGTAAGTGGAGCATGAACCGCGGGAACGCTCAGGGGGGCCGTGGAACTCCTGCTTAAGAGGGGAAGGGGGGAAGGGGGTGGTGGGGGAAAAGGTAGGAGGGCGGGGGTAGTTTAGGGTTGGTCGGGGGGGGGGTGTAGGGATCGAAGGAGGGGTAGGGGGAGGAGGGGGTTAAAGAGGGAAGGAGAGGTGCATGGAAGAGAGAGGAGGAAGAGAAGAAATTGGAACTAGAGAACGAAATGGATGCAGCTGCTTACGTAAGATTTATTGTGTAATTGGTGCAATGTGGTGTAAAATGGTAGAGCTTTTGAGAGAGAAAAAAAATGCGAGATTAGAGAGAGAGAGGGGAGAGGGGAGGGAGAGAGAGGGGGGAGAGGGAGAGAGAGAGGGGGGGGAGAGGGGGGAGGGAGGGAGAGACCGATTATCTTCGATCATCCAGTTGATTGCTTATACATTGACTAATTTTATTTTTCTTCTATTTTCCAGGTAAGAATTCGACGCCAGATCTTGGGGGAAGAATTCTCAGTGACTGTAAGTTGATGTTGCACAGCTGGTAGAGACACACACACACACACACACACACACACACACACACACACACACACACACACACACACACACACACACACACCACACACACACACACACACACACACATACACCACACACACACAACACACACACAAACGCAAACAAACACAACCACATACAGCACGCCAAATAACACGCAACACATAACCCCACACCGCATTCCCACAACCATAACAACATACACACCCACA
Source organism: Penaeus vannamei (assembly GCF_003789085.1). Taxonomy (NCBI): domain Eukaryota; kingdom Metazoa; phylum Arthropoda; class Malacostraca; order Decapoda; family Penaeidae; genus Penaeus; species Penaeus vannamei. The sequence continues at coordinate 234,574 of NW_020872293.1, forward strand.
AAACGTACAAGCACACTAAAACACCCAACAAAACGCACACGCACACACACACAACACCCACAAAACAAGACCGGTGCCTACATACACACCAAACAAAACGCCCACGCACACATACACACCCAAACAAACGCACACGCACCACACACACACCCAAACAAAACGCCACGGCCACACACCACACCCAAACAAAACGTCGCCCACACCACACACCCAAACAAAACGCACACGCCACACATACACACACTCTCGCGTGTACACAGAAGTCCACGCAGCATCCTGGAGGGCGTGGTCGCGTTGGGCGTCCTTAACGAGAGGGTCGAAGGAAACTAAGAGCAGAGGTTTACTCGCTTGCTATTTATAATCGCGAGACCAGGGCGCCAGGAGGAGGATGCTGGAGGAAAAAGGAGATGGAGAGAAAGTGGATGTGGAGGAGGAGGAGATGGAGGAGATGGAGGGCGGAGAGGAGGGGGAGGGGAGGAGGGGAGGGAGGAGGTGGAGGGAGGAATAGGAGATGGAGGGAGGGCGGAGGAGAATGGAGGGGGGAGGGGAAGGGGATGGAGATGGAGGAGGGGGGAGGAGAATGGGGAGTAGGGGGATGGGAGGGGGGGAAGGGAAGAAGAGAGGAGATGGAGGAGGGGGATGGGAAGAGATGGAGGAGAGTGTGAGGGAGAGAGGGAGAGAATTGAGGAGGGGGGGGAGGGGTGATGTTTAGAGGGAGGAGGGAGATGGGAGGAAGTGAGGGGGAGGGAGGGGGATAGAGGAGGAGGGGAAAGAGGTAGAGAAAGATTAGAGGGATGTGTAGGAGGAGGAGGGAAAGTGAGGAAGGGGGATGGATATATTAGAAGAGAAAGAGAAAAAAGAGGAAGTGGCAAAAAGCAAAGAATAGATGATGAAAGATGAGGAGAAGAAGAACGAGAAGACAAGTCACCAGAAGAAAAAAAAAACGAAAAGGAGAAAGAAGCAGGGAAGAAAAATCAGATAAAAGAAGAAAAAGGAGGTAGGAGGAGGAGGAGGAAGAGGAGGAGGGGATAGAGGATGAAGGAGTAACGGTGACTCGTGCGTGTTGAGAATGCCAAATAGAGGAGGAATCTGGAATAGTCTTGAGAGGCTGGATGGGAGAGGCAATGGAAGGAAGGAGGGAAGGAGGGAGAAAAGGAGGGAAGGAAGGAGAGAAAGGAGGAAAAAGGGAAGAAGGGGAGGGAAGGAAGGAGGAAGAAGGGAAAGAAGGAAGAGAAGGAGGGAAGAAGGGAAGGAAGGAAGGAGAGAAAGAGGGAATTAGGGAAGAAAGAAGGGAAAGGAGGAAAGAAGGACGGAAGGAGGGAGAAGCAGAGGGAGGAGGAAGGAAGGATAAAAGAGGAAGGAAAGAAAGAAGTAGAGCCCAGAAGAAAAGGAGAGAGAAAAGAGACAGAAAGAAATAAACTTAATAAAAAAAGAAGAAAACGCTTAAATAGAAGGAAAAGACCCCCCCCCAAAAAAAATAAAATAAAATAAAAAAAGAAAAGACCTCACGAAAAAAGGAAGAAAAGACACCCCCCAGAAAAATAATTAATATAATAATAATAATAATAATAAATAATTAAGAAAAGACCCCCGAAAAAAAAAGGGAATGCTAATGGCCGCCCTGACACGAGTAGGGACCCGGAGTGGAAATGGCCGGCCGCCGCGCCGCGCTTCGCTCCTTCATCATTAACTGGTGAAATCATCAGAAAATAAGACAAAGCAAGCGCTGGGTGTGGTCGGGATGGCGGGCGGGGGGGCGGGGGGGGTAGGAGAGGGAGAGGGGGTGGGGGGTAGGAGAGGGAAGGGGGAGGAGAGGGAGAAGGGGTAGGGGTAGGAGAGGGTGGGAAGGGAGAGGGGAGGGGGTGGGAGGAGAGGGGGTAGAGGGAAAGGGGTAGGGAGAGGGGAGGAAGGTGAGGGAGGGAGATGGAAGAAATAGATAGAGGGGAGAGGGGGAAAGAGAGGGAAGGGTGATTAAGAGAGGGAGAGAGAGAAGAAAGGGAGAAGTGATTGAGAGAGGGGGAAGAAAGACGGAAAAATAATAAGGGAATAGAGAGAAATGAAGAGGAAGAAGGAGAGAAGAGGTAGAGGGAGAGGAGAGGGAGAGGAGATGGAGGGGAGGGGGAGGGGAGGTGGAGGGAAGTCATATCACTAAAATTAACAGAAATAACAGCAATGATAATAACAACACGAGGAACTTGATATGATTGAAGCAATTGCAACAGAGGTAATAGTGGCTAAAATAACTCCGGTGATAAACAGAAACAATAAGAACGAAGGAAGAGAGACATGGGGAAGAAAAAGCTAAAGGAAATTGAACACAAAAAGGTGGAGGGAAGCAAGAAGAAGAGAGTAGAGGGAGAGAGAGAGGAGAGAGAGAGAGAGAGAGAGAGGAAGAGAGAGAGAGAGAGAGAGAGAGAGAGAGAGAGAGAAGAGAGAAGAAGAAGAAGAAAGAGCGACAAATATAAAGGAAAATAAGGACACACAGACGAACAGATAGACAGTGAAAAAGAGAGAAAAAAAAAGGAAAGGAAGGACACACACATAACAAAAATAAAAGCCAAAATGAGAGAGAAGAGAGAAAAAAAAAAAAAACGAAACCACTGGGTGTGTGTGCCTTGTGTTGGGGGGGGGCGGGGTATGGGGGGTGAGGGGGGGAGGGGGGGATAAGGTGAAAGGCCGATGTTGAGAATTTAGCTAAATAAGGTTTGATCAAAGGGGAGGGGGAGGAGGGGAGGGGTAGGGGGAAGGAGGGGATAGGAGGAGAAGGAGGAACAGAAGGTTTTAAGTTGTGAATGCGGGGAAACGGTGGCCAAGGTGAATGTAAAGAGACGTTTAAGGAAGAGGGAGAGAGAGAGAAGGAGGATAAAAAAGAAGGGTTGAAGGACGAGAGAAAGAGAGAGAGAAGAGAGAGAGAGAGAGAGAGAGGAAAAAGAATTCTTTTTAAGGACAAAAGAAAGTGAAAGGAAGAGAAGACGAAAAAGAAAAGGGAGAGTGGATAGAAGAAGCAAAAAAAAAAAAAAAAAAAAAAAAAACGAACAAGAGAAATAAAAAAACGAGGAATGAAGGAAGAGAAAGAAGAGAAATGGGAACCAGAAAAAGAGGAGGAGGAGGAGGGGGGAGGAGAGAAGAGGAGGAGGGTGTGGTTATGTTGTGGTCGAGGTAACATGAGCAAAATGGAGTTTATTCTTTCTCAACATTATATCTCTCTCTGCTATCGGGTCCTCTCTCCGACCTGCGCTGCCACCCAGGCCCGCTGCTGCTCTCGCCCCTCCCCCCCGACGCGGCAATTGAGGGAGGGGAGGGAGGGAGGGAGGGGAAGGGAGGGATGGGATTGGGAAAATGGGATGGGAGTGGTGGGAGGGAGGCGAGGGTGGAGGGAAGGTGAGGGAAGGGAGGTGTGTAATGGTGTGAGGGAGGGTAGGAGTATGATGGAGAAATTTAATGGAGGGATGAGGGAGGAGGAAGGAGAGAGGGATAAGGAGGAATTCAGAGAAAAATATTTTCGGGATGGAGGAAGGAAGGAATGTGGAGAGAGGGTTAGGGACCGGGAGGGAGTGAATGAGAGAGGGAGAGAAACAAAGAAAAAGAGAAAATCAGCCCTTGCCGTCTATCGCGTCGACGCTGAATGGGTCAGCAAGACCCCTCCCACCCTCCTTTGCCCCTTTTCCAGTTGATGTATCAGAGATGGCGCTGCATATACGTATTACTGCGTACTCGCCATCAAAACCACCTGCAGCAACCACTCACAGCCCCCTTTTTATTGACGTGATAACCATTCCCAAACGGATTTGAACCCTTCTCAGCGACACGTCACTTACGGAATGATGTGGTGGCCGACCCATGATGCATTATTCAGATGACTATGAGTGAGTTGGACCAAATGAGCAGTACAGGATCTGTAGGCGAAACGCTGATGTGAGCCCTAGATGAACAGGTATGCATTATCGTTTCTTATGTGCTGGTCAACAGTTCTGTCTATGTTATTTGGGTGTGTTAGATGATACTAGATTATTTTATGGTTCCATGCTGTAATCGGACTAAGTATTCCGCGTGCTCTAATTAAATATGAATGTGTGAACAAAAAAAAGGGTTTAATGGGACGAAGGGCGTTCGAACATCAATACGGGCAAAACAATGCACTTTCTTCCCATTGCTACGATCACAAGGCACGGCGGCATACGCGAAACACCTTGTACACGAACACCTTTTTAACGAAGCACCATGTAGCTGAGAACACCATGTAGGCGAAGACCCTTTATAATGTGATATTGTATATCAAACCCTCTTAACCTTGCATCTTTGCTACTTTATTTTGCTGCCACATTGTGCTTGGCAAACACCGCGTTAGTGCACACGAGGCAGGTTGAAGACTATTTCGACACCAAACGATTGCCAAACTCCTTGAATACCCGACATCCACTATCCCCAGTATATCGTGTCTGTTATCCAACATCCCCTCCTCCTCCTTCTCTCTCTCTCTGATCTCGTCTCCATCTCTCCTCTTCTCTCTCTCTCCTTTCTATCCTTCTCTCGCTCTCTCATCTTTCTCCCTCGTGGGATCTCTTTCGCCGCTCCTCACTACTTTTTCCCCTCCCGTCCCTCTTCAGATCACTCTCTCTCCTCTCTCTCTCTTGGATCTCCGTCTCTCACCTCTCTCTTCTCTCCGCCCTCCTACTTTCTTCCCACGCCTTCCACTGTCCCCTACCTCCCTCCCTCTTTCTTCCCCCTCACCCTCACACCTCCCCTTCCCCCTCTCCCTCTCACCTCCCCACCTCCCCCTCCCTCCCCACCCCCCCTCCTCCCCTCAACATCCGCGTCTGCAGGCTCGGATGTCTCTCTCTGCTTCCCCTATTTCCAGGCTTTTCTTTTTCGTCTTCTTCTGTGGACACCTTTATCAGTGTTGCTTTATTGTAGATCAATCGATTTTTTGTTGTTTTTTCTTCTTTTTCTGTGTCCTTTTCATTTTTAGTTTCGTTTAGTTTTTTTTGTTTTTTTTTTTTCTTTTTCTCTTGTTCTTGTCTTGTTTTGATCAATTAATGTCTTTTACTTTTCGATCGTTTTGCTTTTTTTCAATCTTTATCTTCATTTTTATCCATAGCTTTTATTTATTTCTCTCTTATTTTACTTTCATTCTTGGAGTTTTATCAACAATTATCGATCATCTTCTGTCCTCCTCTTCACTTCCTTGTCCGCCTCTTAATTATCCTCTTCTCTTCTCTGCCTCTCCTGTTTCTCCTTAACCTTTTAGCCACTCGTAAGACTCCCTCCCCTCCCCCCCTCCCCCCCCCCCCCTCCGCGCCCACCGCCTTCTCGACCCATCACGCCCTCGCCGCCCAAAACACGGCTTCTGGCCACGCCCTCATTGGCCACGCCTACTTTCTTCTCGTCTCTCCTCTCCTCTTTCTTCTCCTCGTCTTTTGTTTGGTTTAACCCCTTCTTTGTTGTCTCGTCTCGCCTCTTTCCTTTCTTTACCTCTCTTTATCTAACTATCTGTCTATCTGTCTCTCACTCCTTCCCTTCCTCCTCCTCTCCTCCTCCCTCCCTCCTTCCCTCCTTTTCTCCTTTTTTTCCTTTTTCTCCCTCCCTCCCTCCTTCCCTCCTTTTCTCCCTCCCTCTCTCCTTTCCTCTCTTCCCCCTCCTTCCCCCCTCCCACCTGCCAACGCATGCGCAGTGGGAGGAGACATCGGAGGGGGGGGGGGGGGGCAGGACGGGGAGACGAGGCTCCTCCCACTTTTACAATAATAGCTCGGTTTTTATGCAGAAAATGGCAGGAAAGGAATAAACGCGACGAGACTCTGACAGGGATAAAGTGCCTCCTGAAGGCGGAGACGCCCTCGTGGAGGTGGCTCGGGAGAGAAGGATGTAAGAGGCGGGAGATAAAGAGAGGGAGGGAGGAGAGGAGGAGGCTGAGAGGGGGTTGGCGGGGGAGAGGGGGAAGGCGCGGGCGAGAAGGGAGGAGGGGGAGAGCGGGCCGGAAGGGAGGGAGGGAGGAGAGGGCGTTGCGGGGCAGGAGGAGAGAGATAGGGAGGGAGAGGGAGGACCAAGCAGGAACGACGAGGGAGGGAGGGAGAGGAGGGCAGTAGGGAGAGGTCCTCCGCCGAGGCTAGAGTGTATTCAAAGAAACGTTTATCCTCGCACTTTATGTATGTTCAAATGGCGTCCCCAAACCTCGGCTTGTAAACAACAGCCGCACGATTAAGCCCCGTTATTTCTGTTTTGTGTTATTGCCCGCTAGACTCCACATGGTCGAGAAAACACAGCTGTGTAATCCGAGGAGGACACAGGTGAAGCCTCAGTGTAAGCAGGTCGAGGAAAGTGACTGATTGAATGAGAGAGGGCAAGAAGGAGATAGGAAAAGCGAGAGAGCAGAGATGGGCGGAAATAATGTGAGGCTAATAAGCTGTTACGGGGAAGCACTTGTTTTTGGTTTTGTTTGCCTTGGCTCTCTCTCTGCTCTCTCTCTCTCTCTCTCTCTCTCTCTCTCTCTCTCTCTCTCTCTCTTCTCTCTTTCTCTCTCTCTCTCTCTCTTCTCTCTCTCTCCTCTCTCTTCTCTCTCTCTCTCTTCTCTCTCTCTCTACCATGCCTGACCCTTAAGTTGTATCTATCGAGGTAGTCTTATCTCCTTCTCTCTAGTTTTCCCATATCCTCCTTTCTTCTTCCTCCTCCTCCTTCCATTCCCCCCTCCCTCCCTTCTCTTCCCTCCTTTCCCTCCCTCCCCTCCTCTTACCCTTCCCTCCTTCCTTCCCTTCCTTCGCCTCCCTCCTTCCTCTCCCTCCCTTCCTCCGTTCCCTCCCTCCCTCCTTCCCTCCCTCCCCTCCTTCCCTCCCACCCTCCTCCCTCCTTCCCCCACCCTCCTCCCTTCCCTTCCCTCCCTTCCCTCCCTCCCCTGCCTTCCCTCCCTTCTCACTCCTTTCTACCCTCCTCCTTCCCTCCCTTCCTCCCTCCCTCCCGTCCCTCTGTCATAGACCATTTCATAAAACAAGTTCGGTAAGAATATCCTGCGTTTTGTCGCTGACGGTTGTTTTCGAGGCCGGATGGAAAAAAATGATCGGGAACAGATGAACACAAGGAAGGCGTTCAGTTTTGTTCTTGTTAAACCCCCCTTTTTTTGTTTTAAACCCTTTTTCTCTCTGCTTCTACTTTCTAACCCTGCTCTAACTACTTTCTTTTCTTTTTATTATTATTATTTTTTCTACCTTCATACTCTTCTTCTTTCTTTCTTGTTCTTCTCCTTCTTCTTTCTCTTCTTCTTCTTCTTCTTTCTTCTTCTTCTTCTTCATTCTTTTTTCTTCTTCTTCTTCTTCTTCTTCTTCTTCTTCTGTTCTTCTTCGTTCTTTCTGTCTCTGCCTCCTCCTCCTCCCTCCTTCCTTCCTCCTTCCTCCTGCCTCCTCCTCCTTCTTCTCCTTCTTCCTTCTCCTCTCCTCCTCCTTCCTCTCTCCTCCTCCNCAAGAGAGAAGAAGAGAAGAGAGCGAGAGAGAGAGAGAAGAGCGATCGAATAAGAGAGAGAGAGCAGAGAGACGAGAGAGAGAGAGAGAGAGAGAGAGAGAGATAGAGAGAGAGAGAGAGAGAGAGAGAGAGAGAGAGAGAGAGAGAGAGAGAGAGAGGAGAGAAAGAGAGAAAGAAGAGAGAGAGAGAAGAGAGCGAGAAGAGAGAGAGGAAAGAGAAAGAGAAAGAGAAAGAGAAAGAGAAAAAGATAGATAGATAGATGGATAGAAAGATAGATAGAGTGAGAGAGAAAACAAGAGAGAAAGAGAGAGAGATAGACAGAAATAGACTGAACTTGTATTTTCATGTTATTTGTGATTTCATCTCCTTTTTGTTTAATATTTTTCTCTGACTAATCTTATCCCTCTCCTCATTATCTAAATTCATCCTATCTCATTAATTATTCAATCTTTTTCCATTGTCTCTTATCTTCGCTCATTTACGCATTCACGATGACTAAACTCTTTATCTTCATGACTGATATCATTAAAGGCATTTAATATTAGCATTATGATATTTTACTCCCAGTCCTTATATCCATTTAACTAACTTAATAATTTATACATTTTAGGATTATGTCTCACTAATCTTAGCATTAGTACTATTATTACTACCATGGTATGATATTCACAGTTCGTATTCTAATTTCATTTTAAATGTTTTTTTTTTTTTTCATTTTTTAGGATTATCAATTTAAATCTATTTTTCTTAGTTCTATTTTTAGGACTATATCACTTGCATTAATTTTTAATTTGTTTTAGTTTATTTTAATTTTAAAGATAATCTTATTATTACTGATCTTAAATATATTTCTTCTTTCTAGTTAAAGGATTATCTCCTTATTATCAATTTCAAATCTGTTCTTCCATTTTCATTTTAGGACCATCTCCTTATTGTTAAATCTAAATCTATTTCTTATTTTTATTTTTAGAATTATTCCCCTAATATCATTTTCAAGTCTACTTCCCTATCAATTTCAAATCTACTTTTCATTTTCATTTTAGAATGATTTCCCTACCATCAGTTTCAAATCTACTATTCATTTCATTTTTTTTTAGAATTATTCACCAATTATCAATTTTAAATCTATTTTTAATTATCATCTTTTGGAATTATTTCCCTATCATCAATTTCAAATCTATTTTCCATTTCTAGAACTATTTCTCCATTATCAAAACCAAGACAAGAATGTAAAATCAACGACATTTCCCTTCCCTTCCCTTCCCCTCTTTCCCCTCTCTCTGTGTCACACCTTAGTGTCTCAGAGAAATTGGATCTCCGGCGTATGTTAGTGGGGGTGGGGAGGTGTGGAGTAGGGAGGGGTGGAGGTAGGGGAGGGCGGGGGGCCTGTAAGAGAGGAGGGGTAGGGGAGAGGCGGGGTGGGGTAAGAGAGGTGGGATGGAGTAGGGGAGAGCTGGGGTGGAGAAAGAGAGAGGCGGGTGAGGTAAGAGAGGGTGGGGTGGAGAAGGGAGGTGGAGGGGGAGAGAGAGAGAGGGAAGATGGGACCTGGGGAATTCTATGTATGGGATGCTGAGGCTTCTTTGTTCCTTGAATTTGTATGTGGTTTCGGTGAAGATATGTAGATCAAATAGATTTTTTGGGGGTTTGTATTTTTTCTATATTGTAATTTGTTAAAATGCAAACGTATTTTTATATGTAAGTAAAGGTTGTTGTTAAGACAATACCAGTCAAAATTACAAAAAAGTCTATCTATCAGTCTATCAATTTATCTACCTATCTATCTCTGTCTACCTGTTTATCTATCAATCTATTTATCTGTCTACCTCTGTCTACCTATTTATCTATCAATTTATCTACCTGTTTATCTATCAATTCATCTACCTGTCGATCTCTGTCTCCCTGTTTATCTATCAATCTTTTTTCCTGTCTATCTCTGTCTACCTGTTTATCTATCGATTCATCGGTCAAACTACCCGCTTATCTATCTACCTCTCTGCTTATCCACAGATCTCTCTACCCATCAGTTTATCTATCTATCTATCTGTCTATATGAAAACCTGTTCCTCGGTGTTTTGGTCATCTTCGACCTCGAGACTATCTTTATCTATTTATCTATCTATCTACCTCACTATCTACCTGCTAACCCATCTGTTCATCTACCTATTTGTCTATCTATCGATATCACTGGTTATCCACATATCTTTCTGTTTATCCACATATCTATCTTTATCATTTTCTATTATATGTCTTATCAGTTAATGTATCTATCTGTCTACCTGCCTA
>NW_020872293.1:249302-251802 GCF_003789085.1 Penaeus vannamei
TAAAAATGAAATGTAATTAAAAGCATTGCAGAAAAGGGTCTTCATCTCGCCTTCATGATGGATACCTGACGGGAAGGCTGAAACATGGTCGTTATCCAGTTATCGTTATCCCGCAAATAGTTGGGGAATACTTTTAAAGACTTAGGATGTAATTTCTTTATGTCTTTTACATTTTAAATAATTTAGAAAAAATATTCCCCTACAACCCTCCTCTTCTTCAGAAACTCTTATCCCTGGAGACCATTGCAAGTGCGTCCACGTCATTCCCCGGCGCACACCGTGTTGACGGCTCATTGCAGAAAGGTGGGAGTGCGGCGGGTGCCATATTCTCTACTATGCAGCTGCCTAAGGGTGATCAATGGCTTGGCTGCAGGCTATCTGATCCTCAAGCTCTACCTTCTGTGAAATTTACGGCCTCCTGGACGCAACATCTCTTCTTGTTCAAAGAAAAGGGAATGGCATCATAGTCTGCGATTCCAAACCGGCACTTCTTGCGCTCTCCTCTCCGAGACCTGTTTGCGGCCGTGTTGTTCAGGAAATAAAATATCAACTCGCCATCGCCCAAGATACCCCCCTCATCGCAGCCCTGGTGTGGACACCGTCTCATATCGGATTTGCTGATGACCTTTCCGAAGCTGCCTCTGCACTAGACTTGGACGACGCGAATGCTGCGCCCTCCCTCCAGTGCTGTAGAAAAAAAAATCATATACAGCCTCTCATAAAATAGTGCTCCATAGGGGTGCTGCGCGGACTAGCAGTGTTACCATACAGCACCATGACCACTTTCTCCACTGTCGTCACAAATATCGCTGTCGTGGACACATGGTGCGTAGACACACTGCGTACGGCTGAGCTACCGGCCAGCGTGGCACGTCTCCCAGGCAGAGGATGTGCCTCACTGATCCTCTCGTAAGCTGTGTAACAGGCCTAATGCCAACACCCTTGAACATAATTGCCTTTAGTTCCCCACAGTGATAAACCTGCCAGCGCGGGGACGGGATACTTCAAATATGTGCTCATTAGCTTAAAGATGACAAATTCTTACTCGCCATCCACACTTTGGTAGATGTTAGTTGTATGCTTATATACTTTTGTCATTGTGTATGCGCGTGTGCCCTCAGCGTGCCCTGAGAGACACGATTGCTTTGTTCGTATTTTTGCTGTGATTGTTACTCGGCGTTTCCCCTTTGGGTATCATAAATTATCAAATAATAATCTCTCTCACTGTCTGTCTGTCTATCTGTCTCTCTCTCTCTCTTTCTCTCTCTCCCTCTCCTTCCGTCTGTCTATTTCTCTTTCTTTCTCTTTTTCTTTGTCTGTTTCTGTTTCTTTCTCTCTCTCTCTCTCTCTACTCTCTTCTCTCTCTCTCTCTTCTCTCTCTCTCTCTTTTCTCTATATCCTTTCTCTCTCTCTCTCTCTCTCTCTCCTTTCACTTCCCTCTGTCAATTAATCTTCCTCTCTGCCCGTTCGCCTTTCTCATAGGAGGTAATACAGTGTAATGCAGCAAGCGCCATTAACTTCTATTGTTCACCATAACACAAACATGTCAGCGCCCAAACCCGCCCACTCCCTCCCCCCCCACCATCCCACGCCCACCCCCCCCTCAGCACCCCAACGCCCACTCCCTCCCCCCACCATCCACGCCCCCTCCCCCCTCAGCGCGCAAACCCCCACCCCCCACCATCCCACGCCCACCTCCAACCCTCCCCCCCGCCCGCGTCGTTATGCCAGAACAACCAGGTGGGCGAACAGACCAGCTGGGTAATGATTGCAAGACCACGCATGCGCAGACCCGCCGCCCGCTTGTCATTGCAACACTTGCAAGGGTAATGCAGCCGCGAGAGGACCACAAGTGCCTCCACGTGGATGCCATTGTGGTGGCATCCTTGCCTCAAAGAAAAGGGGGGGATTGGATGGGAGGGGGGAATAAGGGAGAGGGGAGGGGGGGGAATAGGGAGAGGGGATAAGGGAGAGGGGAAGGAATGGGTGAGCGGAAGAGGGGAATGGGAGGGTGGGAGGGGGAGGGGGTGGGAATGGGGGTGGAGTGGGGAGAGAGGAGGGGTGACTCTTCCTTTTCAAGTGTACTTTTTCTTCGTCCAGGAATGTTCTTATGTTTTATTTGTTACTTGTCTCTTTCTTTTGTGAAGATGCTTTGAGGGGAGGGGTTATTGGGGGTGGGGTGGGGCTGGGGGTGGGAGAGGTCGGTCGGAGTTCCAGCCACTGCCGTCGCGGAATACACTACATCAAGCGTAATGTTCTTTCTCTGATTCTCCCTGTTTGTCTCCTCTGTTGCCTCTCCGTCTCTCTGGTGGCACTCTTGAACCCCATTTTCCAGTCTGGCACTCTCGAACCCCCCTTTTCCACTCTGGCACTCTCGAACCCCATTTTCCAAACTTCCTCTCTCTCTTATCTCTTCTCTTCTCTTTCTCTCTTCTCGTAAAACTTTTCTTTCTCTTCTTCTCTTTCTCTTTATCTCTCTTTCTCTCGAACCCCTTTTCCA
>NW_020872293.1:269302-270747 GCF_003789085.1 Penaeus vannamei
ATTTTTTCCTCGCGTATGCCTTATATAAACAGGGATAATTAGTAAATGTAAATATCTTTAACCAAGCGTAATCTCAATGAAAAAAATCGGTACAAACTAATATATGCATATATGAAGAAGAAGGAGAAAATGTGTATTATTCACACACACAAGCATACACATATGCACACATACATATATATAAACATAACTACTGCGTATACATCGAGTAAATACGTATATCTAACTAATCACACAAATACATACGCGCACACAGAAATATTTACACAATCAGTAAGTACACACACATACACGTAAACAGGTAAACACATACGCACATAAAGACAAACCATAACACACACACAACTAAATGCATGAACACACACATAAAAGCGACAAAGCCAAACGCTGAAATAACACTCATCCAAACTTTAGCCCAGTAATAAAGCAAAAAAAAAAAAAAAAAAGTAAATAAAAAAAACTCTGCAACCGCGTGGAGGCAACAACAGGCAAAATTTCCAACAATCTCCGTGATTGCAACCACAATCATCTGTGCATCATGGGCGGTTGTGGCTAATGGCTTCTAGCTAACCGAGAGACATTAACAGTTATTTAGGGCAGCGATGCAGGTAATCAGCACAGATATTATGCGCTTAATTTAAACGGAAATCTAAACCCACGGTCGAGTTGGTATCTGGTGAGTTGCCGAGGACTCTTTTTTTTCTCTCTTTGTGTCTGTAAAGGAGGGGAAGGTCTGTCTGCCTGACTGTTTCTCTGTTTTTCTCTTTCTTCCTTTCTCTTTCTCTTTCTCTCTCTCTGTCTCTATCTCTCTCTCCCTTCCCCCCTCTCTCTCTTTCTCTCTCCCCTCTATATATATATTATCTCTCTCTCCCTCCCTCCCTCCCTCTCCTCTCTCTCTCTCTCTCTCTCTCTCTGCTCTCTCTCTCTCTTCTCTCTCTCTCTCTCTCTCTCTCTCTCTCCTCTCTTCTCTCTCCTCTTTCTCTCTTTCTCTCTCTCTCTCTCTCTCTCTCCCCTCCCCCTCTCTCTCTCTCTCTCTCTTCTTTCTCCTCTCTCTCCTCTCTCTCCTCTCTCTCCTCTCTCTCTTCTCTCTCTTCTCTCTCTCTCTCTCTCTCTCTCTCTCTCTCTCTCTCTCTTCTCTCTCTCTCACCCACTCTCTCCCTCTTTCTTTCTCCTTCTCCCATTTTCTCCATCAATCTCTCCTCGATTTCTTTTACCCTCGCCTTTCCCTTACTTCTCCTTTTTTCTCCTTTTTCCCGTTTTTATTCTCGTGTTCGTCCTTGAGTCTCTGCCCCCCGTCTCGCCTCCCCCTCCCTTCCTCCCTCCTCCCCCTCCCTTCCCTCTTAACCTCGGAAGTCAAATAATGCTTTATGGATCTCTCACTCGCGAATCATCCGCTGCTGTACCACTCTGGGAGAGACTGTGTTAACGGTCCATATTTGAGGATT
>NW_020872293.1:271348-289201 GCF_003789085.1 Penaeus vannamei
CGTCATCTCATCCGTCTCTGCAGGCCAGGCGCGTTCACCTTTTACGCATCTAAGCTCTATAGTCTCATCTCGGAACTCCTTCAATTCATTCTCTCTCTCTCTTCCTCCCCCCCTTCTCTCTCTCACTCTCACATCTCTCTCTCCTCCATCTCTCTCTCCTCTCTCTCTCTCTCTCTCTCCTCTCTCTCTCTCTTCTCTCTCTCTCTCTCTCTCTCTCTCTCTCTCTCCTCTCTTTAACATACACACAACACACACAAAACAAACACATACAACACACATGTCACATCACACACAAGTGCACACCACACACACACACACACATAATATATGTATATATATATATATAATATATATATATATAATATAATATACATTATATATATATATATATATATATTAATATATATATATATATATATACATTATAATATATTATATATATATATTATTATATATATATATATATTATTATATTATAAATATATTATATAATATATATGTGTGTGTGTGTGTGTGTGTGTGTGTGTGTGTGTGTTGTGTGTGTGTGTCGTTGTTGTGTGTGTGTGTGTGGTGTGTGTGTGTGTTGTGGTGTGTGTATGTGTGTGTGTGTGTTGTGTGTGTATGTGTGTGTGTGTGTATTGTATGTGTGTGTGTGTATGTATGGATGTGGTGTGTGTGTGTATGTGTGTGTGTGTGTGTGGTGTGCGTGTGTGTGTGTGTGGGTGTGTCTGTGCGTACACTGTAAGGTATATATGTTCTTGAATACTTTAAAAGGGAAAAATAGAGGGTCATATAATAATAATAATGAAAATAACATATTTCAACTTTAATTGATACTAATGGCTTACGTTAATAACTAATGATTTTTACAACAATAATAATACTTATACTAATGTTAGAAAAGTGAAAAAATGATTATGGTAATTGATGATGATAATGATAACCAAAATAAAAGTAATGATAATATTGATACTGATGATAATGATAACAACAATAATAATAGTAATAATGCTGATATTAATGATGATAAAATAATGACAATAATGATAAATGATAAAAATAATAATTATTGTTACTAATAATTAACATTGATAACAATAGTAATATGATAATTAAAATGAATAATGATATAATGACAATAGTGATGATAACGATCATGACAATAATAATGCTAATAATACCGATAATAATAATGACAACAACAACAACAAAAATAACAATAATAATGATAACACTGAAACAACCAAAATTATGATCACTATCATCATAATGATGATTATGATTATAACATTGACAATAATATCTGGAATCGCCAAATATACTGATAAGCAAAGTGACCTAAAACATCCAAAAAAGAAAGAAAGAAAAAAAGATAAAACAAATATCACGAAAAGAGCCAAAAAGAGAGAAAGAAAAAAAAAGAAAATAAATATCGCAAAACGAGCAAGAAAGAAAAAAATATCACAAAAAGAGCAAAACAAGAAAGGAAAAAAGAAAAAGAGCAAAAAAATAGAAAGAAAAAACAGAAAAATTCGAAAAAGCAAGAAGAAGAAAGAGAGAGAGAGAGAGAAGAGAGAGGAGAGAGAGAGAGAGAGAGAGAGAGAGAGAGAGATGAGAGGAGAGAGAGAGAGAAGAGAGAGAGAGAGAGAAATATATATATCGGCCTTGGTGGTGTAACCCTTTTCCCGCCCATTCTTTAACGCCAAGGAGCCGGGAATGAAACGTAAAAGTACCCGGATGGAGATTATTGGGGGCGGGGTGCGGGGGGAAGGGGGAGGGGATCCGTGAAGAGGGATAGGGAAGGGGGAGTAGGGGTGGGGTAGAGGACGGGGGAAGGGGGAGGGATCCGTGAAGAGGGATAGGGAAGGGGGAGTAGGGGTGGGGCAGAGGGCGGGGGAAGGGGAGGGGGTCAGTGAAGAGGATAGGGAAGGGGGCGGGGGGTCGGACAAGGGATTAAAAGGAGGCGGAATTGAGAGAGATAGAATTAATCAACTCTTTCCCCTCTCCTTCTCATTCCTCCATTTATTGCTCCTCTACCTCTCCCTCTTTCCCCTCCCCCTTTTTCCCTTCTAACCCCTCTTCTCCCTCCTCCCTCCCTCCCCCTCTCCCTCTCTCTCGCTTTTTGGGGGCAAAAAGTAGCCGTAGAGTTGTTGTAATTAACTCTACGGGGCAATACTCACATTTCGGGGTAAATTTGCTCTCGGGGACTCCTGCTTCAGTCGGTTAGTTAATGAAATGTAGGAGGTTAATGATTCGATAGATGAATGCTTCGAGTCGACGGTCTACTACTACTACTACACACACACATGAACACACACAACAACGCGAACACGCAAACACGCCACACAACACACGCTCGAACACGAACACGCACAAACAACACAAACAAACGCAAACAAAAAAAACACAACACCAAAATGCAACAAACAAATTCAATAAACGATCCACAACTATAAACGCACACGCCACCCACAGACTCACGCACACGCACGCCGAATGGCCCTCCAGCAGCACTGAATCGGAGGGCGGTTCGCGTCGCCGTTCGACAGGCCGTGCATCCCCCTCCCCTTCCCCCTCCCTCCCCACCTCCCGGACGCGGCCCATTAAACACAATTAAGTTCTCACTGACGGAAAAGTTTTCAGCGGGAAAAGTTTCTAATTAGAAATTGTGTTGTAGGGTCCCGGGCTGGGCGCTCTGACGGAGCCCAGCGGAACATGCGGTTACATTTATGGGCCGCGTTTTTATGTTTTTAATTATTATTATTATTTTTCTTTTTTTGGTTATATATGTTTCCTTCCTTTGGTTTTATTTAAGTCTTTGTCTTCTTCCCTTCCTCTTCATTTCTCTTCTCCGTGGACCATTAGGGAATATGCACGGTGGAAATGTATTTCTTTTTAATGTTCTGCCATTTCTCTTCCTCTTTTCGGCATTATCTTCTCTCCCTCTTTCTTTCGCCTCCTTCCCTCCTTATCGCACTCTCTCTCTCTCTCTTTCTCTCTCTCCCTCCTCTCTCTCTCCTTCTTATTCTCCCCCTCCCTCTCTTCTCTCTCATCTTCTCTCACTCCTCCTCCTCTCTCCTATCTCTCCTCCTCCCTCCCTCCCTCTTTCTTACTTCCCTCTTTTCTCACCGCTCTCTTTCCTCTCCATCTTCCCCTCTTTTCCCTCCCTCCCTCCCTCTCCCTCCCCTCTCATTCTCATTCCTCTTTCTCTCCCCTCTTCCCTCTCCATCTCCGTCTCTCCCCTCTCCTCATATTCTCCCCTCTCTCCTCTCCATTTCCTCTCTCTCCCCTCTCTCCCATCTCCCTCTTTCTCCTCTCTCCCTTCTCTTTCCCCTCATCTCTCCTCTTCCCTCTTCTCCTTCCCTCTCATCTCTCTCCCTCTTTCCCTCCTCTCTCACTCTCCCTCTTCTCCCTCTCCTCCCTCCTTCCCATCTCCCTCTTTCCCTCCCTCTTCATTCTCTCTCCTCTCTCCTCATTCTCTCCTCTCCATCTCCGTCTTTCTCCCTCCCCTCATTCTCCCTCTCCCCCTCCCTCCCCTCATTTCCCCTCTTTCTCCCTCTCCATCTCCTTCATGACATCCATCCCCATCTCCTTTCCCTCCGTCACAGCGACCACCGCCCCCCCCCCCCTTCTCCCCAAGACGCCGTTTCCGTGCTGAAGCTGTCGTTCGGCTTCCTTGTTCTGCGAAACGGGCAGTCGGCTCCTTCTAATTAGATTGGGATCATTAGGTTTTACAATACGCGCTTTAATTGCTCATTTGCATTCTTATCTGCACCAGCGTATGATATGAGGGCTTACGGTTTAGCTGGGATTGTCAGCGGGTTCGGATTTCCTCTTGTCTGGCTTTTTTTTTCTTGTTTCTCTCTTTTTCTTTTGCTTCTTATTGTTATGCTTGTTCTTCTACTTTTATTCATTGTTTCTTCTTGGTTCTTTTTTATTTCTTCTTCTCTTTCTTTTCCTTCTTCTTCTCCTTCCTCGTCTTATTTTTTATTCTTCGTCTTCTTCTTTTTCTATTTTTTTCTTTCTCTTCTCCTTCTACTTTATCTTTACCTTCTTTTGTTTCTTCCCAGCTCTCATTCTTCTTTTTCTTCTCCATCTCCTTTTCTTTATCTTATAGTCGTTATACTGCTTATCATTCTTATTCTTTTCCTCTACTTCTTCTTTTGATTCTTCTTCTAAATCTTTATCCTGTTTTTCTTCTCTTGATTTCTTCCCCTTTCCCCTCCTTCTCTTCTTCGTCTTCTTCTTCTTCTTCTTTTTCAATTTCCCCCCTCCTCCTCCTTCTCTCTCTTCTTCTTCTTGCTCCTCTTTTTTATTCCTTCTTTCTCTTTTCTTTCTCCGTTTCCTCTTCCTACTTCTCCTATATTGCATTTTTCGTCTCTTCTCTTTGTCCAAATTTAAACACCGAGGTATTTAATGACTGTTTTTGACAGTGAAAATTTCTTGTTATGTAGACTAGTTTTCTTTGTTAATAAAGTCCCATATTTTCATATATGTCTCCGTCTTAATTGTTTTCCTTTCCTTTATTCCTTGTTTCAAATGTATGCACAAATATGTATAATTATTGATATCTATTTATCTACTTGTCAATCAAATGATCTTGTCTGTCTATTACATACCTCACCCCGTTCTCTCTGTTTCTCTTATCATTCTTATTGCTGTCCCCCCTTCCCCTTATTCTCCTTTTTTCCCTTCTCATCCTTACTTTCCTATCCCCTCTCTCTTTCTCTCTCTTCGGTTCTTACTCTCTTTCGCTGTTACCGTTACTCTTACGGTAATTTTACCATTGTCTTTTATATGGTTATTGTCATTACTTCTCTTTCTTCTTCCTCTCCTTCCTTTCGCCCTCCTCCTGTAACTGACGAAAAAATAACTATTTCATTTATACAATTATTATTCTTATCTATACATACAACTACGATACTATTCATCATTAAATGGAATGTTATTGTAAAGATACTACTATCCACGTGTCTATCTGTTTGGCCCAAGTTTGTTTCGGTGAACAACAACTAACCCAACTTCGCCCATTACCCAGGAGGGACCCATTTCCATGAATTAATCCCAGCTGCTCCATCAGGTAAGAGTTCCCCCGTGACCCAGTTTTCCACTGACCTTATAAACACGGCAACTTCCTACCAACTTTTGCCTCGGTGACCTGATTCATAACTTCCAAATGCAACTAGGAAACTCTTACGGTCTCTGGAGTCAGAGAGATATATGCTATTAATTAGATTTTTGCCTTTCTTTGGTGGTGGAAATATATGCATCATTAGCTATATGTTTATGATTTATGACTATATGATTCTCGGGATATATTTGCCCTGATGTAGTCCTGGTGTTGGAGATAAAGTAAAAAAACATACACTGAATAATGAAAAAAAAAAAAAAAAAAAAAAAAAAAAAAAAAAAATATATATATATATATATATATATATATATATATATATATATATATATATATATATATATATATATATATTATATATAGATACAGAAATAAGAAAAATATATATAGAAGGAAAAAAATAGACGTGTGTTTCTCCATAGAATGACTAAGAACCTTCCCTTCGGTCTTGGATATCCATTTGGTCCTTCCTGCACTTGGGAATCTTCTTAAAACGGTTTAAATACCTCATTGTTCTGAAGCCTTAAGACATCAAGACATCCAGAAGAATCCTATCAAAATCATCGTCATCTAAAGAATGTTTTTGGTCGTCAAGGAACCGCCATTCAGCCCCGAGATCAGAGAGAGTGTATGGTGGTATCCTGCTTGGTCTGGGTACACTGTGAGCTTCGTCTGTGTCAATGAGCTTTTACTGATGATTACAGAGTGTGCCGGGGTCGCTTCGTCGACAAAGCCTTGAGGAATATTAACGTTAGACAATATCCTTTCTTTGTGTGTGATTGGAGGTTTGCTTTGGTTGTGAGTATTCGGTGTAGATGCGGTTTCATTGTTCGTGGGATATGATTTTTATTTGTGCGTGTCTGTCTCTCAGTCTATTCCGGTCTCTCTCCACGAACCTCTCTTTCTCTCTCTTTCTCTCCCTCTCTCTTCTGCTTCTGTTTCCTTCGCTGACCCTCTCTCTTCTCTCCCCCTCTTTCTCTCGCCTCTGCTACTTCTTCCTTTGCCGACCCTCTTCTCTTTTTTCCCCTCTCTCTCTCTCTTCCTCCTTCGCCCGACCCCTCATCCCTTTTTTCCTCCTCCTCTCTCTCTCTCTCTCTCTCTCTCTCTCTGTCCCCTCTTTCTTTCTCCTTCGCCTACACTCATCCCTTTTTCTTCTCTCTCTCTCTCTCTCTCCCTCTCTCTCTCCTCTCCTCTCTCTCTCTCTCTCTCTCTCTCTCTCTCCCTCTTCTCTCTCTCTCTCCTCTCTCTCTCTCTCTCTCTCTCTCTCTCTCTCTCTCTCTCTCTCTCCTCTCCTTCGCCGACCCTCATCTCTCACCCCAATCGGCGTCTCCGGCAGCCATTGTCAGCGACACCGGCTGGAGAGTCTTCATCAAATGAAGTTTCTCTTCCCCGTTTCTCCTTTGCCTTCACACTTCTCTTTATTGTGTGTTCTCCCTCCAGCTATTTCTTTTTCTTTTCTATTTTTGATTCGTATTTTTATAAAAGCTTTTGTCTTTGTTTTGTTTTTTTTCAATGTATTTTCTAACCTCTTATCTGTTTTGTATTTCTTTTATTCTCTCTCTCTTCAACCGCTCTCTATAACGCCCCCTCCTCTCTCTCTCTCTATCATCTCCCCTTCCTATCTCTCCCCTTTTCTTCTCTCTCTTTTCCACTTTTCTCCCTCTCTCTCTCTCCTCCTCTCCTTATCTCTCTCCCTTTCCACTATTCTCCCTCTCTCTCTCTCTTTCAACTTTTCTCCCTCTCTCTCTCCTTTTCAACTTTTCTCCCTCTCTCCATTTCCACTTTTCTCCCTCTCTCTCTACCCTTCTCCTTATCTCTCTCCCTTTCCACTTTTCTCCCTCTCTCTCCCTTATTTTCTCTCTCTCTCCCCCTCCTTATCTCTCTCCCTTTTCACTATTCTCCCTCTCTCTCTCTCCCTTTCTTTCTCCCTCTCTCTCTCTTTCCTTCTCTCTCTCTTCCCTTTCCACTTTTCTCCCTCTCCTCCCCTCTCCTTATCTCTCTCCCTTTCCACTTTTCTCCCTCTCTCTCTCCCTTTATCTTTCTTTCCCTTTCTCCCTCCCTTCCCCCTTTCCAAGTCGACCCGTATCTTCGGCTGATTAATTAAAGTGTCGGTCCACCGGTTCGCATCCCAAGAACCGAGTGCTCCTCCTCTTCCTCTTCCTTCGCCTCCCTCTCCTCCTCCTCCTTCGCCTCCTTCTCCTCCAGCAGGTGAATGTTTAGCCTCTAATTGAGAAAACTCTGGAGTGGATTCTCGAAGCTCCACCTCTCGTCGCGGCAACATCACTAAGTGGGCGCTGTTGCCATATTGATTCCAGTGTGAATATCGGGGCTTAAGCGCGTGTGTTTGAGCGGATGGAAAGGGAGGGTGTGTGTAAAGCTTTTTTTTTTTTTTTTTTTTTTTTTTTTTTTTGCGGGCGGGTGGTATTTTTTTGTGGGTGGGTGGGCGTTTTTTAAAACTTTGCGGGGGCGGGTGGTGTTTTTTTTTTTTTGGTGGGTGGATGGGTGGGGTAGGGTGGGGGGGGGTGATTTAGTATTTTTGTGTTGGTTTGCTTTTAACGATTAGTATGTATGCGTCTCTTTTCTTATTGTCTTAGTGTGTGTGTGTGTGTGTGTGTGTGTGTGTGTGTGTGTGTGTGTGTGTGGTGTGTGTGTGTGTGCGTGTGTGTGTGTGCGTGCGTGCGTGTGTGTATGTGTGTGCATGTATGTATGCATGAATTTGTGGAAGTGAGTGTATATGTATTTGTCTCTCACTCACTCACGCCTTTATTCTCTAACAATCTCACCTCCTTTTCTCTCTCTTTCCCTGATTCCCCTCCCTCTCTCTCTCACCCTGATGAATGTGTGTGTGTATGCGTGTGTGTGTGCGCGCGCGTATGCCCCCCACTCGGGTATGTACATCTAAGTAAATGGCGCATATATTTAACAGTTTCAACAAACTTTTAACCCACTGCTACAACTTTTAACTTTCTTTCCAAATCCAGCCGCTGGTGAATATTTTCGGCTCATTTCTCCCCCGAATGGAACTAATTCCATGAACCGCTTCTCTCCCGCCGCTAATTCCATTTAGGCGGCGCTCATGATATCCTATGGCGGGGTCTCTTCCGGATCTCTGCTGCCTGTTTGACGAAGCGCATCCGGTCCGTTCCGGTGAAAACCTCTCGTCAATGGCGGCCGGAGCTTTCGTTTGGTATTAAACTGTAGATATTCGCTTGCGGAGTTCAGTTTGATAAGCCATTTGTAGCCTGTCGTCATATCTTTCAGTTTGATATTAATTGCATTTTTTAAAAACCGATAACGGGTAAAAACATATGGATTTAATTACCCGCGTGGCAATTATTGCTGACTGTGTTCCGACACATGCACTTGGCCCTGGCTTCTGCTAACGTATCCAGCAAACGAATCACTCATTGAAACATGAAGCAATCAGACTTTCAGTTTTATAAGCTTTTTTACTTCAGTATCATACATCATGTATAATCTAAGTGCAAATCAACGAGCATGGGATTGTAATATCATATTTGCCTGTTAATTACGAGAAATACTATTTAATGAGCTGGTGTTAATTGCAGTCGACGGATATTAAGATTATCAGGATTTTTTCCTAATGCTTAGATAATTAACGATTTGAAGAGCATTGTTCTTAATACTGTTGTCTATTACTAAGATAAAAAAAATGAGGTTAAGACGGCATTGGTGATGATGGTGATGATTTATGATGATTGATGATGATTGATGATGATGACGATTGATGATGATGATGATGGATGATGATGATGATGATAATGATGATGATGATTATGATGATTGATATTGATGATTGATGATGATGATGATTGATGATGATTGATGATAATAATTGATGATGATGATTGATGGTGAAAAGATGATGTTGGTGATGAGCCTATAACTAGTAATGTGAAACTTCTACTTCGAATATTACTACTATTGGAAAAAATCACCCAAAAAAGAGAGAAATAACCTAAAAAAAAAAAAAAAAAAACGTTGCCAGTTAGTCATTTAAAGCGCGCGGACTGCACAGCACCTGAAGTTGAAATTATGAGTCCAGAAGATTTTAATGAGCTTAATTCAATGACATCATTAAGACTTTTGCAACCTTTTTATTTGTTGTTTTTATTCATTTATTTGTTTATTTATTTTTGAATGTATTCATTTTGATTATTTGTTGACCTGTCTGGCATTTTTTTTTCGAGATACGTAATCTTATGCACTTGTTTGTATGTATGTATGTATGTGTACATATTTGTACGTATCCTTTTGTGCACGTATTTTTTCTCATGTATGTAAGTATTTTTTCATATTGATGCACGTATTTTTTATTTGTATGTATTTTTTTCACATGTATGTACGTATTTTTTCACATGCGTAGCATTTTTTTTTTTTTTTTTTTTTCTTTTTAACATGTATACACGTATTTTCCCACCTGTATGTACGTACTTTTATGCCCAAGCATTTGACTTCGAGGTGTATACTTCATATCTGTGAATGTATAAACGTATCTATAATCATCAATTATATATATATTGTTGCTATATTCTTTCATTATAACTATCCACGAAGCATTTAACATATATGCAAAAAATAAACAAACAAACAAACAATTATTTTCTCAATATTATTATTACTGAAAATTGAAAGATAAAGCAATTGGCACTCATATTTTACGGACATGTTGGTATTCGAAATAACTTTTCAAACGAAGCGTCCATTTCCTGCCCCCCCCCTCAAAAAAAAAAAAAAAAAAAAAGAAAAAGAAAAAGAAAAAAAAGGTGTTTCTCTTTTCTTTCGTTATGGTATTAATACTTACTTGATTAATGCTAAACTGCTTACGTTAGAAAAACTCTGAATACTAAAATGCTTACTTTAATTAAAAGAAATAATCAAAGCACATTTATTACCTTATATTGAAGTTCTTTTAAGAAAAACTAATACTATAAAAATTGCAATAGATGCTTTATACTAAAATACTTATACCAAATACGTGATAACAAAGTAATTATGCGAAGTACTTTATACTTAATCACTTACAGGAAATCATTAACACCAAGGCTAATACACAATACAATTAATGCTAAAATACTTGAATTAAAACAATTCTAAATATTTTATATTTTACTGAAATCCGTTACATACTTCGGATCAGAATGCACAAAATACTCCATAAAAAAGAAAAACGCAATTCTGAATTACTTGCATTATATATATCATAGTAATAGTAAAATAAAATTGGATGCTTTCCCAGTGAAATATATCTTACCCATCTAGACCATCTATTAATCTATCTATCTATTTAATCACCGGTTTCGTTAAGTTAGTTTCCCGTTGTTTCCAAGAAGGATGAACTTTAAACTTCAAAACTTTTTCTTGGGAGTTTCCAAATGCCTTTAGCGAGTTTCGATTTCAGTTTCATCAAAGTTTTTTTTTTTTTTTTTTTTTTTTTATTATTTTTTTTTAAGGAGACAAAGGAGAAAGCCATATTTCTTTGTTCATGGAGAGGAACAGATGAATTTTGTTGACCGTGCATGTTTATTTTTTCCTTTTCGTTTTTGCTTTGTATTTTTTTTTTTTTTTTTTTTACGGGATGTAACAGACTGTTTTTAACGTATTTTTTTCTTTGTCAGAATTTCTTCTTTCTACTTCTCTCTCCCCTTCCCCCCTTCCGTCTGTCTGTCTGTCTCTCTCTTTCTTTTAACCTATCTATCTCTTAGTCTATCAATTTATCTTGCTATAATCCTATATGTCTCTTTCAGAACTCTTTATCCTTTCTGTCTGTTATCTATCTACCCCCCCGCCTTTCCCCTCTCTCTCTTTCTCTCTCTCGCTCGTCCCTCGTCTTTCTTGCCCTTCTGTTTGTCTTCTATACTCCTCAGCACTCTAATGCTTCCCCTCAATCTCTCTCTCTCTCTCATTCCCCTTTTCTCTTTCCCTCTCCCTCTCTGCTGAGCTGGCGGAGTGGTGAGCGCGTTCGTCTTGCAATCTTGCGTTCAATCCCACGCCCGGCCAATGAATGGTAACCCCGGCCATTCCTTGCACACAGGGGCAGATTTGGGCAAAATAAACAGACAGTACACAGCAAAGATATTCATTGTAACAAATGGAAATAAAACTAAATCTTAATCTAAAAATCATCCTCTCTCTCTCTCTCTCATCTTCCTCTTCCCCCTCCCTCTCTCTCTCCGCACTCTGTTCCTCCTCTTCCTCTCACCCCTCCCTCTCTCTTCCCCCCTCCTCTCCTCCTCTTCCTCTTCCCCTCCCTCTCCTCTCCTCCTCCCTCTTCCCCCTCCTTCCTCCCTCCTCTCTCCCCTTCCCACTCTCTCCCTCCCCTCTCTCTCTTCCTCACTTTCTCTCTCCCTTCCTCTTGCTCTCATTCCATTTCACCAATATAGCTGGTGCGAGGTATGTGATAATCTGAACAATTGGTAATACCACCCGCCGCCGACTGGGGAGGGAGGGAGAGGGGAAAGGAGGGGGTGAGAGAGGAAGAGGGGAAAGGAAGATCGAGAGAGGAGAGGGGAGGGGAAGATGGAGAGAGAGAGGGAGGGGGAGGGAAGAGATATGGAGAGAGGAGAGGAGAGGGGGAAATGGAGAGAGGAGGGGAAATTGGAGAAGAGAGGGGGGGAAATGGAGAGGGAGAGAAGAGGGGATGGACAGAGGGAAATGAGAGAGGCGAGGAGAGTAGAGAGAAGGAGAGGAAAATGGAGAGGAAAGAGAGGAGAAGGAGGGGAAAAATTGAGAGAGGAGAGGGGAGGGAAAATCGGAGAAGAGAATGGGAGAGGATAAATGGAGAGAAGAGACGGAAGAGAAAATGGAGAAAAGAAGAGGGGAGGGGAAGATGGGAGAGGAAAGGAGAGAGGGAAATGTAGAGAGAGAAGGAAAGTTGAAAGAGGATAGGAAGGGGATGGAGAGGAGAGAGGAGAGGGAAGATGGAGAGAGGTGAGGGGAGGGGAAAATGGAGGGAAGAGAGGAGAGGGGAAATGGAGAAATGAGAGGAAGAGAAGGGAGAAGAGAAAAGTGGAAAAGGAGAAGGGAGGGGAAAATGAAGAGAAGAGAGGAGAGGAGAACATGGAGAAAGGAGAACAAACGGGAAAATGAAGAGAAGAGAGGAGGGGGAAAAATGGAGAGAGGAAAGGAGAGGGGGAAATGAAGAGAGGAGAGGAGAAATCTGTAAAGAAAGAGGAAAGTAGAAGGAAAATGAAGAGAGAAGAGGAGTGGAGGTCAAAATAGAGAGAAGAAATGGGGGTGTTATAGAGAAAGAAGAGGAAAAGAAAGGTCATGTTAATATCCCGCCGACAGAGGAGAAATGAGGAAGGCGAAAAGAGAGAGAAGAAAAGGGAGGAGAAAAGGATTAGGGAAGAAGAGAAGAAGGGAAAACGAGAAAAAGAGGAAAAGGGAGAGAAAATAGAGTAAAAGTAGAGAGAGAAGAAAGAAGTGAAGAGAAAAGAAAAGCTAAAAAGGAAAAAAATATAAAGACAGAAGAGAAAAAAGAGAAGAGAGAAATGAACAGAAACAAAAACAAAAATAGAAAAAAATAAAAAAAGAGAATCGAAGAAAGATGACACCAACCAACCCCTCCCCCCGCCTCCCTTACTCCAACACCCCCCCCACCCAACCCCCACCCCCCAACCCACCCCCCCAAGCCTCAGCTCTTACCACATTTGCATGACAATCCGCCGGCGCCTGACCAGAGGCTCCGCGGGCGCCTTGGTCAGAGGAGGAGCCGACATGACCATCCCGCCCGCCGTTGCCATGGTAACTGCCCCTTCGCGTCGTGGATGTAGAGGCGGAGGCGGTCTCTCTCGGTTTCTGATTTTTTGTTTTGTTTATCTTGTGGTTTTCTGAGAGAGAGAGAGAGAGAGAAAGAGAAAGAGAAGAGAGGAGATAAGAAGAGGGAAAGGAAAAGAGAGAGAGAGAGGGAGAAGAAAGAGAGAGAGAGAAAGAAAGAAAGAGAGAGAGAGAGGAGAGAAGAGAAGAGAGAGAGAGAGAGAGAAGAGAGAGAGAAGAAGAAGAGAGAGAGAGAGAGAGGGAGAAGAAGAGAAGAGAGATGGAGAATAAGAGAGAGAGGAAAAGAAAGAGAGAGAGAGAGAAGAAAGAGAGAGAGAAGAAAGAAAGAGAGAGAGAGACAGAGAAGAAGAAAGAAGAAGAGAGGGAGAAGAAAGAGAGAGAGAGAGAGAGGAGAAGAAAGAGAGAGAGATGGAGAAAAAAGAGAGAGGGAGAGAAGAGAAGAGAGAGAGAGAGAGAGAAGAAAGAAAGAGAGAGAGAGAAAGAGAGAGAGAGAGGAGAAGAAAGAAAGAGAAGAGAAGAAAGAGAGAGAGAGAGAGAGAGAGGAGAAGAGAGAGAGAGAGAGAGAGGGAGAAGAAAGAGAGAGAGAGATGGAGAAGAAAGAAAGAGGGAGAGAGAGAAAGAGAGAAGGGAGAAGAAGAGAGAGAGGAACGAGAGAAAGAAAGAAGAGAAGAGAGAGAGAGAGAGATGGAGAGAAAGAGAGAAGAGAGAAAGAGAGAGAGAGAGAGAGGGAGAAAAGAAGAGAGAGGGAGAAGAAAGAGAGAGAGGGAGAAGAAAGAGAGAGAGAAGAGAGAGAAGAGAGAGAAAGAGAGAGAGGAGAAGAGAGAGAGAGAGAGAGAGAGAGAGAGAGAGAGAGAGAGAGAGAGAGAGAGAGAGAGAGAGAGAGAGAGAGAGAGAGAGAGAGAGAGAGAGAAGAGGCCCCTGGTTTAATGTCTCCAACAAAGGGTCGGACAATCTTACCATCCTCTCAGCTAATGTCAGAAGCTTCCAGACACAGAGCCATGTCATACCACATAGTCCTGATATAATTGCCCCTGTGAAGACGTTTCCAAAACCAACAGTCCCAGAGAACTTCGGACAAATATCTGGTTTTTCGAAATGGCAGAGAAAGGCCAGAGTTAGTGGCGCCTTTGGTGGGGTTGTGGTCTGTTTCCGTTGAGCCCCTGGAGGTCGACATGCCAGATCATCTGGAGCTCAGGATTTTTCAGGCTCTGGCTTACCGCCCAGGAAGCTCTCTTGCTCTGTGTTTGTTATAGACCCCAATGACAAGGAGGAGAACCCATCGAGTTCCTAATGAACAACATTGATGGAATGTTACATTAGTAGACATGCAAAGACATCCTAATTGTAAGCGATATGAATCAGCATCTTGTTACAAGATCCTTTGAAAATCTGTTAACAATAAATGGGCTGAACAGCCATGTTGATTTCCCCATCCACATCTCAGGCTCCTCATTGGACCCTGTCATCTCCGATCTTCCCGAAGGAGCAGTTAGCTGCCGTAGCACAGGAACAGTGGGTATTGGGAGCTGGACCAAGGGCTACTGGAAAGATTTTCGCAGTGTCCTAGAAAACATCGCATGGGCCTCCATTCTCACAGATGTTAATACATAGGCTATTAACTCAATGAAACACTATTGAATCTGCAAGAACGCTTTATACCCATAAATCGTACAAAGTTAAAGCAGGAGATCAGCCCTGGTTTGGGCACTCATACAGACTTGTAGCTGAGGAAAAAAGCAAAGCTTGGAATCGTTTCGACATAATCCATCTACAGAAAACAAGCTGACCCACAAAGCTGCCTGCAAAAGAATAAAGCAGGTTCAAAATTGGGCCATCGATCAGTGGAGACAAAGTCTCTGTACAAAACTTACTAACCGTTCGATCGGCAGTAAAGACTGGTGGAGTTTAGTCAAACAACAACAGGGCCTCACGTCTCAAGACTGCATTCCACCATTGTATAAGCCAGATAGAAACGTAGCAGCATCTAGTCAGGACAGAGCTGAATTACTTGCCTCCGTCTTCTCAAGACTGAGATTAATAAAGCCTTTGGACCTGACACCCTAAGTCCCCACATACTTAAAAAGTGTGCTGACTAGCTTACAGCTCCACTTTCCACCTTATTTCAAAACTGTCTCCAACAGAAAATGTGGCCAGCTATCTGGAAACAGGCTAGAGTTGTGGCAGCGCTTGAAGAGAAAAGCCAGGCACACAGAAAACTACAGGCCCATCTCACTACTCTCGATCATAGGCAAAATCTACGAAAAAAAATCTGGTGAACAGAATGACGTTTCTTTGACGGCAATCACCTTCTTAGCAGCAAGCAGTTTGGCTTTAAATCGAAGAGATCAGCATCCGACCTACTACTACAATTAGTCACCAGCTGGAACAATCCCTTGATGCTGGCAAAGAAACTTACGTCGTTGCCCTGGATATCGCAGATGCCTTCGACAGAGTATGGCGCAAAGGCATTACTTCAAAATTAAAAAGTTTTGGCATTGATGGTGACCTGCTGAAGATGATTGAAGACTATATACGAGGAAGAACTCTCCAAGTTGTGGTAAATGGCTTCACTTCAGGTAAATACCCAATCAGGGCAAGTGTACCCTAGGCCAGCGTCATTGGCCCGCTCTTATGGAATGTTTTTCAATAGCATACTACATCCCATCATATTCTGACGACTGCACGTCATCATTTACATGTGAAAAGCATGAACACATGAACATATTCATTATACGTTATCACTCATCACCTCGTGGGGCCGACGACTGCAGGTTACACCAGATAAAACCAGATCATGTTAATATCCCGTCGACAGAGTCCAATAACCCCGTCCATTAGTGTTGCTGGGAAAACACTCGACCTGACGAGAGAAATAAGCATCCTTGGCCAGCGGTTTGATAATCAGCTGACATTCAGGTCATGTGAAGGATGTACTTGGCAGAATGCAGAATCAAGCCCGCTGCCTTGCGGTCTATTTCCAGTCTCTCCAGCACCGCAGGGACGTGGCGGCGTTGTTTGTGTTCTACAGGGTTCACCAGCAGAACAGCCCTCACCTCGCCACGCTACGACTTCAGCCCGAGGTTCCCTCAGCCTAAAACACAAGGAACAGCCACAGCCGAAGTCACGAACTTCACGTTCCCAAGAACAGAAACCTTTCTACGCACATTTCTGCCGAAGTACTCCAGAATGTGGAATCAGCTGGGGCGAGAGACGGATTTGCATCTTTTAACCTCAATTCAACAGTTCAGAACAACAGTACACCTGTGGAGACTGCAGTGTGATTGCCGAGAGAGGAGAGAGGGAGAGAGAGAGAGAGAGAGGGAGGGAGGAGGAGGGAGGGAGGAGGAGGAGAGAGAGAGAGAGAGAGAGAGAGAGAGAGAGAGAGAGAGAGAGAGAGAGAGAGAGAGGAGAGAGAGAGAGAGAGAGAGAAGAGGAGAGAGAGAGAAGAGAGAGAGAGAGAGAGAGAGAGAGAGAGATGAGAGAAAGAGGGCCCCTTGTTTAATGTCTCCAACAAAGGTCGGACAATCTTACCATCCTCTCAGCTAATGTCAGAAGCTTCAGACACAGAGCCATGTCATACCACATAGTCCTGATATAATAGCCCCTGTGAAGACGTTCCAAAACCAACAGTCCCAGAGAACTTCGGACAAATATCTGGTTTTTCGAAATGGCAAGAAAGGCCAGAGTTAGTGGCGCCTTTGGTGGGGTTGTGGTCTGTTTCCGTTGAGCCCCTGGAGGTCGACATGCCAGATCATCTGGAACTCAGGATTTTTCAGGCTCTGGCTTACCGCCCAGGAAGCTCTCTTGCTCTGTGTTTGTTATAGACCCCAATGACAAGGAGGAGAACCCATCGAGTTCCTAATGAACAACATTGATGGAATGTTACATTAGTAGACATGCAAAGACATCCTAATTGTAAGCGATATGAATCAGCATCTTGTTACAAGATCCTTTGAAAATCTGTTAACAATAAATGGGCTGAACAGCCATGTTGATTTCCCCACTCACATCTCAGGCTCCTCATTGGACCCTGTCATCTCCGATCTTCCCGAAAAGCAGTTAGCTGCCGTAGCACAGGAAACAGTGGGTATTGGGAGCTGGACCAAGGGCTACTGGAAAGATTTTCGCAGTGTCCTAGAAAACATCGCATGGGCCTCCATTCTCACAGATGTTAATACATAGGCTATTAACTCAATGAAACACTATTGAATCTGCAAGAACGCTTTATACCCATAAATCGTACAAAGTTAAAGCAGGAGATCAGCCCTGGTTTGGGCACTCATACAGACTTGTAGCTGAGGAAAAAAGCAGAGCTTGGAATCGTTTTCGACATAATCCATCTACAGAAAACAAGCTGACCACAAAGCTGCCTGCAAAAGAATTAAAGCAGGTTCAAAAATTGGGCCATCGATCATGGAGACAAAGTCTCTGTACAAACTTACTAACCGTTCGATCGGCAGTAAAGACTGGTGGAGTTTAGTCAAACAACAACAGGGCCTCACGTCTCAAGACTGCATTCCACCATTGTATAAGCCAGATAGAAACGTAGCAGCATCTAGTCAGGACAGAGCTGAATTACTTGCCTCAGTCTTCTCAAGACTGAGATTAATAAAGCCTTTGGACCTTACACCCTAAGTCCTCATTATACTTAAAAAGTGTGCTGACTAGCTTACAGCTCCACTTTCCACCTTATTTCAAAACTGTCTCCAACAGAAAATGTGGCAAGCTATCTGGAAACAGGCTAGAGTTGTGGCAGTGCTTGAAGAGAAAAAGCCAGGCACTCACAGAAAAACTACAGGCCCATCTCACTACTCCGATCATAGGCAAAATCTACGAAAAAAATCTGGTGAACAGAATGACGTTTTCTTTGACGGCAATCACCTTTCTTAGCAGCAAGCAGTTTGGCTTTAATATCGAAGAGATTT
>NW_020872293.1:304310-309310 GCF_003789085.1 Penaeus vannamei
GGGTGTTCCTGTGACCTAGTCTAAGATGTCTTGTTAAGATGCTACGGTTTCGAGTGGCGTGTCTGGGCCGTGTGGTAAGGTCACCTCTGTAATGGGAAGAAATTATTGATCTCTCTCTCTCTTTTCTCTTTCTCTATGGTTGTGTGTGTGGCTGTTCGTTTTTCTCTCTCTCTCTCTCTTACCGTCCTCTCTCTCTCTTTCTTTCTCTCTTACCCCACTTCCTTTCTCTCTCTCTCTCTTACTTTTCTTTCTCTCTCTCTCTCTCTCTCTCTCTCTCTCTCTCTCTCTCTCTACCCCCTCTTCTCTCTCTCTTACTCTCTCTGTCTCTCTCTTCTCTCTCTCTCTCTCTCTCTCTCTCTCTCTCTCTCTCTCTCTCTCCTCTCTCTCGCTGCCCTCTCTCCCTCTCTCCCTCTCTCCCTCTCTCCTCTCTCTCCTCCTCCTCCCTCCCTCCTCTCCCCTCCTCCCTCCCCCCCTCTCTCTCTATCTATCTATCTATTTCAAATAAAAAGGGAAAAATCGTTTCCAGGATGAATGTCTCACTCAGTGATTCGTCTCCCGCCATGTAGTTGAAACACGATCGCTCAATTTGGACTTAAGAGTGAGTGCTTGCTTGATCAGATGAGATGAAAGACGAAAAAGGATGAGACAACATGTGAAAAGAAGGAAGAGAAAATGGGAAGAAAGCTTTAGGATTTACGATGATGTAAGATGACACAGACCGCGAAGATAAAAGAAATAACAGAAGACTAAACAAAGAGTAATTCCATCTCAACTTCAGGAAAATCAAATAAAAGATTGGAAAAAAGGGAAGATATTGCAACAGATGAAAGATATGAAAGAGACAAAGGCGAAATCAGGGCAAAAGAAAGAGAGAAAGAAAAGAAAGAAGATAATGGGAAAGGAATTAAGGAGGACTTACAGAGGACAGGAACCGACATGGAGAAAGAAAGAAAGTAAGAAGGAAAAGAAAAAAATGGGGAGAAGAAGAAGAAGTAAATACAGGACAGGAACCGCAAGAGACGAGAGACAGAGAGAGAAAAAAATAAAGAAAGAAAGAAGAAAAAAAAAAAAGAAGAAAAAGAAAAAGGGCGAAAGAAGAAAGACGTACAAACAAAGACAGGACCGAGAGAAGAAAGAAAGAAAGAAAGAGAGAAAGAGAGAAAAGAAGAAAAGAAGAAAAAAGAATAGGGAAAAGAATTCAGAAAGAAGCACAAACAAATTTAGAAACCGAGAGAGTGAGAAAGAGAAAAGAAAAGAAAAGAAAAGAATGAGGGGAGAGAATCCAGAAAGAAAGCAGCAAAACAGCTTGCTCCAAAAAGATAACACAATACGACATAACAAATAAGGAACTGAAGAAACGGCTCGACTTTGGTTTAAATGAATAAATTGGGGGTCTTTTTGGTGTGAACATGATGGACAGGAGAAGGGACGCGTGGAGGGAGGGAAAGGAGGAGGGAAGGAGGGAGGGGGGAGGGAAGGGGAGAGAGTAGGTGGCGGAGAGGAAGGGGGAGGAAGAAGAGGAGGGAAGAGAGGGGAGGAGGGAAGGGAAGGAGGGAGAGAGAGGGAAGGAGGGAGGGAAGGAGGAGGGGGAGGGGAGAGGGGAGGGTTGAGGGAAGGAGGGGAGCGCGGGAGAGGAGAAGTGAAGGGGAGGGTAGGAGGAGGGAGAGGGAAGGAGGACGCGTGAGGAGAGGGAAGGAGAGGAAGGAAGGTGAAGGAGAGAGGAAGGAGGGAAGGAGGGAGGGAGAGACGTAGGGAGGAGGAAGAGGAGAAGGAGAAAAAAAGGGAGGAGGGAGGGAAGAATGAGAGTGTGTGAAATGAGGAGAGAGAGAGAAAGAAGGGAGCCACGAGAGGGGAAAGCGAAGAGATGGGCAAGTAGATTGATATAGGCGAGATAAAGGGATACGGAAAGGCTGTTTTCCCTCCATTGTTCAGAGAGAGTGAAGTGTCTCCTACATCCATCGCGTCGGTTCAGCTGCGAGGTTTAGATAGTGAAATATTTGTATTTTTTTCCGTAGATTTTCTGTGAACAAAGAGAGAGAAGAGAGAGAGGAGAGACGAGAGGAGAGAGAGAGAGAGAGAGAGAGAGAGAGAGAGAGAGAGGAGAGAGAGAGAGGAGAGAGAGAGAGATGAGAGAGATCGTGATGGAGTATTTTACCATTCATTTTACAATTACTATGTCTATCGTAATTAGTATCATTTTTAATATAATTTCTGTTGCTGTTATTATTCTTGTTGTTATTAATATTGCTATAATTATTATCATCATTATCATTACTGTTCTCGTTGCTTTTATTCTTATTGCTTTCATTATTATTATTATTGATATCGTTAATATTATCATTATCGATATCATTATTATTATTGTTGTTGTTATTACTATTAGCATTATTAGTAGTAATATTATCATTACTATTGTCACCATCATCATCATTATGAAAATTATGATCATCTTCATTACTGTCATTATTGCATTGATGAAAATTGTAATCACAGTTTCATTATTATTTCCGTTATTTCGATATCATTATCATAACGCCCCCCCCCAGTACACTCGACGAACGAATCGAAAGGATCAGAGAGATTGAGAGAAAAAAAAATAACGAAGATAGGTAAAGACGTAAGCCGATTACAGTTAGGTCAGTTGAAAAAATTAGAAGTGGAGAGAAGGAGAGAAGACGAAGAGGGAGGAAAAGCAAGAAGAAAGAGAAAGGAAGAAGAAGAAGGAGAAAGAAGAAAAAAATAATATGAATAATAATAATAATGATAACAAAAACAAGAAGGAAGAAGAGGAAGAAGAAGAGGAAGAAGAAAGAGAAGAAGAGGAAGCAGAAAGAAGAAGAAGAAGAAGAAAAAGGCCGCACACCGCAATGCATTCCCATGACCCCAGGAGAGAGAGCGCGCGCGGGCCAGCATTAACCAGAGATTGGATGCCTCTAACCATTTAACAAATCGACCCAAGTAATCGAATCAGATACACAATAACGGTAACAGAAGCAGAAACGACAATAACGGAGGAAGAACAGCAATATAACAAAGCGAAAGTCAATAAGCAGCAAGTGATGGTAAACGAAGCAGACGTAAATAAGGAGAAGAAGCAATACGTAAAAAGCAGAAAGTCATGGGAGAAGAAAGCAATAACGCGTAACGAAAAGCAGAGTAACGTATAACCGGAAGGAGACAGCAGATAACGGTAACAGAAGCAGAAACGGTAGGTAAGGAGGAAAAAGCATAACGGTAACAGAAGCAGCAACGTCAATAAGGAAGAACAGGCATACGTAACAGAAGCAAAATGTCAATAAGGAGGAGAACAGCAATAGGTAACAAAAGAGAAACGGTTCAACAAAGGAGGAAGGAAGAAGCTGCAATAACGGTAACAAGAGAAAACGTCAATAACGGAGGAAGAACAGTAATAACGGTAACAAGAGAAACGTCAATAACGGAGGAAGAACAGTAATAACGGTAACAGCAGCAGATACGTCAATAACGAGAGAACAGCAATAACGGTAATAGAAGCAGAAACGTCAAATACGGAGGAAGAACAGTAATAACGGGTAACAAGCAGAAACGTCAATAACGGAAGAAGAACAGCAATAACGGTAACAGAAGCAGAAACGTCATAAGGAGGAAGAACGCAATAACGGTAAATAGAAGCAGAAAACGTCAATAACGGAGGAAGAACAGCAATAACGGTAACAGAAAGCAGAAACGTCATAAGGAGGAAGAAAGCATTAACGGTAACAGAAGCAGAAAACGTCAATAACGGAGGAAGAACAGCAATAACGGTAACCAGAAGCAATACGTCGAATCAACGGAGGAAGAACAGCAAATAACGGTAATAAAGCAGAAACGTCAATAACGGAGGGAAGAACAGCAGAATAACGGTACCAGAAGCAGAAACGTCAATAAGAGAAACGGAATAACGGGAAGAACAGCAATAACGGTAAAGAGAAGCAGAAACGTAAATAACGAGGAAGAACAGCAATAACGGTAAGAGACAGAAACGTCAATAACGAGGAAGAACAGCATATAAGAAGCAGAAACGTCAACCGGAGGAAGAACAGCAATAACGGTAACAGAAGCAGAAACGTCAATAACGGAGGAAGAACAGCAATAACGGTAATAGAAGCAGAAACGTCAATAACGGAGGAAGAAAGCAATAAGTAACAAGAGAAACGTCAATAACGGAAGAAGAACAGTAATAACGTAACGAAGCAGAACGTCAATAAGAGGAAGAACGCATAAGTACAGAAGCAAACGTCAATACACGTAGGAAAAAGTATAATAGGTAACAAGCAGAAAGCTCAATAACGGAAGAAGGCAAGAACGAAATAATAACGAAGTAACGTAACAGAAGCAGAACGTCATACGGAGGAAGAACAGCAATACGGTAAGAAGCAGCAACATCAATAACAGGAGAACAACAACTATAAAGAACAACAACAATAAC
The DNA here is from genome assembly GCF_003789085.1 of Penaeus vannamei. Taxonomy (NCBI): domain Eukaryota; kingdom Metazoa; phylum Arthropoda; class Malacostraca; order Decapoda; family Penaeidae; genus Penaeus; species Penaeus vannamei. The sequence continues at coordinate 308,758 of NW_020872293.1, forward strand.
AGAAGCAGCAACTAAAATAACGGAAGAAGAACAACAATAACAGTAAGATAAGCTTCAGCAGCGACTATAACAACAACAGAATCAACAATAACAATAGCAGAAACAACAGCAACAATAACGGAAGCAAGCAAGAGAACAATAACAGAAAGAAGAACACAAACATAACAGAAGAATGACAGTAACAGAAGAACAGCAACAATACGAAAGAAGGAAGCAAGATAACAGTAACAGAAGCAACAGCAACAATAACAGAAGCAGGAACACAATAAGCAGAACAAGAGCGGAACCAATAATAGACGTAACGAGAGCAGCAACAACACGGGAGTTCCTGTACCTGAAGCGTATGTCCCTTTAGCCACTCAAAAATCGACTTCTGTTGATGAACGAAATGAATAGGGAGCGACAACGACAGAAACAATAACGAATAATCAGAAATGGGGATAGGAATAAAACAGAAACGACGACAACTGGAAATGGAAATTACATATAACAACAACAACAACTAACAACAAAAATAACATCAATAGAGACAACAGATAGGAAAGAAACAACA
>NW_020872293.1:316810-319310 GCF_003789085.1 Penaeus vannamei
TCCTAAGATACACAAACACGCGCGCGAACACACACACACACATACACACACACACACACATACAAACACACACACACACACACACAAACACACACTTCCTAAAACACACACACACACACAGATACAAACACACACTTCCTAAGACACACTCACACACACACACAAGACAGTGTCGACGCCCCTTCCCTATTTCCCTCAACCCTCCTTCGTATAATGGCGCTTCTATTTTCTGTAACACGGAATTAGCGCAGTCTTTTCTCTACTTTGTGACCCGGAATTATGTCTGGAAGATTTTTTTTTTTTTTTTTTTTTTTTTTGTGTGTGTGTCTTCATGGTAATTTTTAGTGCTGCATGTATTAGGGGGAGAAAATTATCTTCATTATAGGATACCTTGTTATAGTTATGATCATTTGTAATTGGTATTACTAATAGCGTTATTGGTGTATTATTATTACTGTTATTATTATCATCATTAGTATTGTTAGCATCGTTGTCATTATGATCATTATTATTATTATTATCAATATTATCATTATTATTATCATTATTATAATTTTTGTTATTACTATTATCATTATCATTATCACCAGTTACTTTTATCATCATTGTTATTATCATCATCATTATCAATATTATTACTATTTTTTCTAAATTGTTATTATCAATTCATTTTTTATATATGATTATTCTTAGTATCATTATTATCAGCATTATTGTTCTATCAATATTGTGATTGACATCATTGCTATTATTTTTTCGTTACTATTGTTATTATTTTTATTATTATTTTCACAATTATTGCAATTATTATCAGCATTATTACTATTATCATTATCATTATTATTATTATCAATTATTTTATATTATATTAATTATATTATTATTATTATTATTATTATTATTGTTGTTGTTGTTGTTGTTGTTGTTTATCATTATCATATTATTATCATTATTTTTTTGTCATTAATTATTATTTATTATTATATTATTATCTTTTATCATTATCATCATCATCATATCATTATTATTATTATCATTATTATTTTCATTATCATCATCATCACCATTGTTATTAGTATCATCACTTTTATTATCATTATCATTACCACTATTATTACTATCATCTCATTATTAATATCATTATTGTTATTATATATTATTATTATTATTATTATTATTATTAATCTTTATTATTATTTTTACTAATATCATTATTATTATCATCACCATTATCATTGGTATTATCAATACCATAGTTATAGTTTATCTAATATTACTTTCGATATCATTATCATTTTTATTTTAGCTTATTTTGATTATCATTCTTTTTAATTTCTTCTTTTTCTTCTTATTAATTATTGTTATTGTTATTGTTATTATTATAATCATTATTATGATTATAATCATTATTATCATTACTATTATCATCATCACGGATGACAGTTTATTCATTATCATAATTACAATCATCATCATTATCATTATTGGTATTGTTTTTTATTAATTTCATTATCGTTTTTGAATTCGCTTTTGGAAATTTTATTATCATTATTTTCATTATCATAATTATTGTTATAATCATCACTATTACCATTATCGTTATCATAACCATTTGCATTATAATCATTATTATTCAATATTCATTATATCATTATTATCGTTTGTGCTACTGTTGTTACTCCTACTGCTAGTGTTACTGTAATTATCATAATGAAAAACAATAATATTTTTTGTTACTATGATTATCATAGTTTTTTTTTCTTATTATATCTGTTTTTTTTTTGTTATCATTAATAACAATAACCAACAATTCTCTCTTTTCCCTCCTTAAAAAAAATCCCCCAATATCCTCAATTCCCTTTTCTCTCTTTAAACATAAACAGCTTCCAGGGAATTGAGTCGGCATTCAGCTCTCGCTCGCGAATATTTGGCGTGGTTCTCGGACCGCGAAAGTGTCATCATTTGCGCGAAAGACGAATGGCGGATCCTCGACTCCCGGATAATGGACCGCCAACTTGACACATTCCCGCGAAAGATTAATGTACTAAAGGATGTGATGATGTGGTTCAAGTCGTGGGTTTGCGATGTCACGCTGTCATGGGCGACTGGTAAACAAATGGAGAAATGAAGGTCTTTGCGTATACACGTAAGCCTACAAACACAACACAAACACGAATACATATACACATGCACAAACAAGCACACACCACACACAGACATACACACACACACACAACACACACAAATAAAACCACAAACATACACACACACACACACACAAATAAACACACACAAACGCATACACTCCCACACAAACACACACACATTCCAACACAAGATAGCACTTACACACACACACACACAAACAAACACACACACACCTACACACACTCTCACGTATCTTTCCGAACACAGACAATGTAATTGCGAAAACAAGGAGAGAAAATGTTGGCTCCTGTGACACGCGTCTCTGTGACCCAACACAAGTATCTGACCCTTG
>NW_020872293.1:329310-338293 GCF_003789085.1 Penaeus vannamei
TATATAAACTGAAAAAATATACCCTCCCCCCCCAAAAAAAAAAAAAAACCTTTCTACTCTCTTTCTTTCTCTTCGCCTCTCGTCCCTTTCCTTCGTTCTCTCCACCTCCCTTGTTCTATCCTCTCTTCTCTTCGTCATCCTCCTTTCTCTTCGTCTCTCGTCCTTCTCTTTCTCTCTCCTGTTCTATCCCTCTCCTTCTCCTCTCCATTCCTTCTTTTCTTCTCTTCGTCCTCTTCTTCTTTCTTCTCGTTCTCTCTCTCTCTCGTCGTTCTATCTCTCCACTCCTCATTCGATCCTCCCTACTCCCTCGTTCTGTCTTTCTCCTCTCCTTCCTTTTCTCTTCGCTCTCGTCCTCTCTTCGTTCTCTCCACTTCCCTCCTATCCCTCTCCCTTCTCCTCGCCAGGTTGCCGATGGATCAATCTCCGGATCCTGAAAAAACTTCCACAACTGCGATAAATCCGTTCCTGTGGTGTCGCCCTTGGAGAGCTCTGCCTCCGAAGGTCTTTATAAGGTGGGTCTTTCTTGTCTAATTTCTTCTTCTTTTGTTTGCTTTTGTTCTTTCTCTTTTTCTCCTACACTTTCGGTTTTTTTTTTCTGTTACACCTTTTCCTTCTCTCTCTCTTTCTATCTTTCTCTCTCTATGTATCTGTCTATATGTATATATATATATATATATATATATATATATATATATATATATATATATATATATATATATATATATATATATATATATATATATATATATATATATATATATATATAATATATATATATATATATATATATATATATATATATATATATATATATATATATATATATATATATATATATTATATATTATATATATATATATATATATATTTTATATATATTATATCTATATATCCATCCATCTCTCTATCTATATATACATTTGTGTCTGAGTCTGGCTACTTAGCTTCTATTTGAGTTTCTCTCTCGCTCTCTTTCTCTCCCTCCCTCCCTCTATCTCTCTCTCTCTCTCGCTCTCTTTCTCTCCTCCGCCCCCCCTCTCTCTCTCTCTCTCTCTCTCTCCTCCCCTCTCCCCCCCCTCTTTCTCTCTCTGCTTCCCCGTCCATTCCTTTAGGTAGGTCAGTTTTACCAGGTAATTTATCGCCTTCATTCCCATCCCCTTTGATTCTAAGTAATTGCTTTTGAAGTCTCCTTTTTTTCCTCTTTTCGTATTTTTACTTTGCTATAATCATCTCCAAGTTGTTTGAAGTCCTTTGGAGTTATTGATATTTTATCGTTCTCTTTATAACGTTCCTTTTGGATGTCTTTCACCTCATCATAAACGCAGCTGGCGAACTCTTAAACGTTTTTCCATGCGGCGGGAAGCGAAAGAGGATCAACAAACGTTTTGAGTTATTTTTATTTTGCTTTTAAACTACTATTCGTGGAATTATGTGCATATGGGCGGAAATGCGGTATGAAACAACAACAGGAGTGAGAATAAGAACAGGAGTGAGTTGTAGTTAGATGTTCGTTTAAGAATAATGACTTAGTGTCGTATGAAATAATTTTGGAAAAAAAGAAAATTGTTTGAGCATAATTTGGAGTTTCTGTTTATGCGTTTGTAGTAAACTCATTTTTTTGTTTTTTTTTTTTTCGAGAACTGAATTTTGTTTTGTTTTGAAGTGGAAAGTTCGCATTCTTTTCTCGTGATAGAAAAAAGGTGTGTTAACGGAAATAAAAGGCTATAATACTGAAGTGAAGTTAATAAACATTTTTTTCACATCTTTCATATAATCAGCCAAAAACAAAGATAAATATTAGCCTTTGCCTTTACAGAATAGATCAATGAACACTGATGTATTGCCCTGATGTATATATATATATATATATATATATATATATATATATATATATATATATATATATATATATATATATATATATATATATATATATATATATATATATATATATATATATATATATATATATATATATATATATATATATATATATATATATATCTTTTATGGATAAGCTTGTAGTAAATTTACCCTGTTGTGAATTCTAAAACTTATATCTTTGAATGAAAAGGTTTGATTACATATATCAAGTCATACTGAACACATTTCTTTCAATAAAAAACAATAACAACTTCGTCGGTATGCTTAGAACACAGTGTCTATCCAAACACTCGACAAAAAAAGAAAAGAGAAAAAGAGAAAAAATAAACAAAACGGAAGCAAGATGACGGAAACCGTGGGTACAAGGAGGGAATCCAATAGGTGATACTGAAGTTGGACCCAAAAATTTAGGAGCCTACGGTTCGTCAGCCGGATGTCGAATTTGAATCGTTGCACGCCGCTGACTGACAAGCGAAAGCAGCAGATGGGTACGAGAGTTTTGGCATCGCTTTCTTTTTTATTTCTTTTATCTTCGTCTCGTGGATGGAACCTTTTGTCAGTTCCAGTATCTAAGTGTTCTTATACTTCTGAGCGGACGGAGGGCTTCGTCTAATGCATTATTCTGCGAACTATCTTCGGTCTCAGCTTATGTTGATCTGGCAATTTTTCTATGTCTCTTTTATTTATTTTGATTTATTTTCTTTTTATTTTTATTCTCTTCATTTTATTTCTTTAACTTTTTTTTGTCGCTTTGGGGTTATAGATTTTGGGTTTGGGATCTATGCGGCATACTGACAGGTAATGGGAAAGTTTTCGTAGGTATTGGGTTTTATTTGTATTTAGGGTTTTTTTTTTGTTGATAAGAAGATAATGGATAAGTGTCAAGGGTTGGAATATGAGATAGTGAGAAATCAATGAAAGTAGAGAATAGATAGAAAATCGTAAATCGACAAGAACAATAGTTTTAGTATGGCGAAATAAAAGAAGAGGATGTAATGGAGGAAAGACGGGTTTATACAGGTGAATGTAATTAAAAGCAACAAGGAGTCGAATGATATTACTACAATGGTCAGTTTGATCACAGAAACGGGATGAAGAACACTAAAGAAAAGGACAAGGGAATTGTGACTATAAATTTATGATGAAAAACATCTATGACAACCAAAGAATGAAAAGCGACATAGAAACAGAAATATGAAGGAATAAATAATAGATAAATAATGATATATGAAGTATGTGAGAGATATGTGATAAATATATTAAAAATAGAAAAGAAAGAAAATATTAATGAAGATGTAGATGAACTAATTAATAAGTTTCATAAAGAAGAAAAGAAGAAAAATAATAATATGAATGTTTGAGAGAGAATAGTAAGTATTATGCTAAAGATGCGAAAGAAAGAAGTAAAAGAAACCATAAGTGTAACAGATGAGAGAGAATAATAAGATAAATTATATAAAAAAGATGAAAAAAATATCCCGTAACTCACCTGGAACTTTTACTTTTAAGTAATTCAATTTATAAGTATATCCATGGTGCAGTAAGGCGAAAACTGCCTCAGGTGACCCGCGGCTCGACGCTCGTACTATCCTTTCTGTCGGTTACTGTCCTTCTGAGTTTGCCTCATCTATTAGTTTCTAAAATTATTATTTCTTGTTTCTGTCTCTGATATTATTAATTATAATATTTATATTATATAATTTATTTCTATATTATACATATTATATCATATATATATTTATATATATATATTATAATATTAATAGTAGGGAATTCAATCAGTGTTCTATGATCTAATTTTTGTAAGGCAAAGAGGTACTTTTAAATTATTATATTTAATTATTGATTTTGTAATTGATTATTATATATATTAGAATACGATTACTATATAGTATAATATTAACTAATGTTTTTATATTTGTATAGAGTACTTCACTTACGTCATTTCTAATGCTCATTTTATTTCCTGATTAACAACCTTTTATTTCTATCATACGAATAGAAAATAGGCATGCGTAAATCTATGATTCATTCAAAAACATAACAAAATTATGCTAATAGTTTCTCGAAATAAAAAAATAATATATATACTAATAAACATAATATAATATTAGATAGTTTTACTTACAAACGCTATAAATATAAGAATTACCAATATTAATTGGAACACTCAATCACGATTTTCTTTTTTTTCCAAAAATTAATATTCATACGAACAAAATAAAGTATTATTCCACTATAATAACGACAATCTAACCTAGATAGTCTGTCAACTTAATCTCTGTATCTTATTCTCATGTCTGGTATGATGTGGGTTAAAAACCTCCCAACTCACAGCATGTTTCATCCGCACAGAATATGCTAACATGATTACTATCGAATTAGTAGTTTAAAAGTTAAGATGTAAAAAAAGTTAGACTATGACACAGTTTTGTTGATCACTTTCATCATAAATCTAGTTTGTGCATTGGGGTTTTTTCTTCTGCTTCTCCCTAGGCGTCATAGGATATAATAAAGATTTAAGTAGTATTGCTACAGCTTGACGTTTATTGATATGAAAGGTATTGAAAAGCTCCTAAAAAGGAACCTAGTTATTATATAAAGAGAATGATAAAATATAATCAATAACTCCAAGGATTCAACATTGGAGATTAATTTAGATAGTATAAAAATTAATCGAAAGATAGGAATAAAAAGTAAGGAGACTTCTAAAAAGTACATTACTTAGAATCAAAGGGATGAGGGTAAAGTGAAATGCCGATGCGATAAATACCTGGTAACTGACTCTACTAAAGGATGGACGGGGGAGCAGGTAGAGCGAAAGAGGGGAGAGGGAGGGGAGAGAGATCAAGATGAAGTAAGAGTAGAGAAGTGAGGGGGGTGAGTCGAGAGATAGGGAGAGAAAGGATGAGCGATGAAGGCGAGATGAAGATATATAGAGATAAGGGAGGTAGTAATGTAGAGGGAGAGATAGTGAGGAGGTTGTTACACTCAAATTGTTTAGCTAATGATATAGCCCAGTAATATCAGACACACATAATATATAATGTTATTATATAATTAAATTAGATATGAAGAGATGGATGGATATATATTAATGAATTAATTACATATTATAATATTATTATATTAAAATATATGTATATTATAATTATTATATATATATATATTATACTAATTAATTATATATTATTAATATTATATATAATATATATATATCATATAGACATAAACACAGACGAATGAATAGAGTGAGTAATGATGAATAGATACTGGAGATAGAGTTTAAAGTATAAGATTATAGAGGTAGGATTTCGCTCTTAATATAGTAATTATTATATCCTTCTATATATTTTATTTTTACCGGGTACTCCATTACAATTACCTTTTATTATATTCGAGATAATAGTCACCTGTACCATAACGCCGTTCCAAGTTGCATCTAAATCATACATAATGGATTAATTATCGTGGACTGCGTTCATAATAGGTCAATCCTTTTTATCCGGCGAGAAGGGAAAGGTCACGAATGCCATTCGGAGAGGAAGGAAACCATATAGTGATCTTATTACCAATATATATAATCTCTAACTCCATCTACTTATCTATTACTCCCATAATTAATTAATATAATTATAATAAAAAATAATAAAAGGTTCTAATATAGGTGAGCTACAATTATCGGCAAACTATTGTGATTACATCGAGGAATGCCATTAGGATACAGGATTAACTGTAATTCGGTACATTACACTCGACTATAAGGACAGGGAGGTAAAAAAGAGACATCGCCGAGCTAGAGATCCACACGGTATTTTATGAAGAAGGACTGTACGATGTGAAGAGCTGTATAGAGTCGTAAGCAGGTATGAAAAATCTTAAAAACGAAAGGTGGTAGGAGAAAAGAGAAAGCAACGTCAAATAGCATAAGTCGCATAAAGAAAGCCGACCTAATTTAGCCAACTTTGTATTTTTGTTACTACCAGCATAGGATCGTGTGTGGAGGAACAAGAAAATCGGACTCACACTTTACTCAAGTACTAAATTTGAGAGGCAGAGGTGTCATATCAAAGTGACACTGATCAACGCACATGGAAATCGGATTTATGCAGTTGTATGGATAGATTTTTTCAGGATCGGAGAGGAAATTTGCGTAATTGATTAGGTAGTACATAGATCAGCTAGGAGTAGGGGTCAAGGGGTAGGAGTGGGGAGTAAGTGTAAATTATATATATGGGTCGGAAGGTAAGTGATAAGTGGAGAGGGATTGATGAACAAGGGAAGTGGAGAAGAACTGACGGAAGATCGAGGCGTAAGAGTGCGAAGAGATGGAGGAGAATTGGAGAGGAAGAAGAGGGAGGGATAGTAGCGAGGGAGGATGGAGAGACAAGGATGAGAGACGTAGAATGGACGTAAAATAGAAGGAGGGAAGAGGGGGGGTGAATGAGGAGATGATATGGGTGTGCAGGTGTAAGATGTGATAAGGACGAGGGACTCGAAGAGACGATACGAGAAAGGCATTTAGGTGAAATGCAAACCAGGAGCACGACAAGTATATATTATGAAACGGAGGAGAAGGGATTAGGGAACGAGGGGTTAGGTGGTAGTAGGAAATTGAAGGAAGAGGGACTAGAGAGGGTAAGAGAAAGATACGTAGGAATAGGAGATAGGAGTGTAATAAGGGAGTAGGGATCAAATCTAAGACGAGATGTATGAGGTAGAGAGGAAAGTAAGAGGGACGAGAAGACGAAGAGAAAGGAGGAATGACGATAAGTGGGAAGAGTCTACGAGCGGATAGAACAAGGGACTGGTGGACGAGAACGAAGGAGGACGCCTGCGCAATCCGCGTGGCGGAATGAGCAACAGGGAAGAGTCAGCTCAAGGTTTTCGTTTTTTTTTTTGGGGGGCGGATCGACTACGGGTCTTATCTATCTTTTTTCTATGTGCTTTCTACTATCTCCTATCGGGTTTCCTGCTCTTCAGGTTCTGCTTCTCTGGACTCTTCTCTCTTTCAGCAATAGCAGGATTTCGAGGTAGAGGAAAAAAGAGACTACTACATAACATAATACAATACAATTTCTACTACTCTCATCGCCAAATGTCATTTTCTTTTCCTTTCCATGGAACTATCTCTGCTTTTTTTCTTAAAACAGACTCTTCTCTATACCTCCGCGTCATCTTTCTCTCATCGATAGAGGTATAATATTTATTATATGTCGGTATTTTATCAATTGAACGATAAGAATTATTTATTAATCTATATTCCATCGTTTACTAGTTTATAGGTATTAAAACGGATTCCATTATATTTATGAAAAAATATACCTATTATGTAACCTTTATAATATAACGACACACCTATCAAGACTATAATACTGTTTGTATACTAATAAACAACCTTTTCTAAAAGAGTTTGGGCCACAGTCACAAAAAGAAGACGGAGCGACACGGAAGAGAGCAACATCAAAGCGCCCGCCTGACGCCGCATACACAATGAGCCATTTCTCACGTCCTCCCCTGAAGGTCCGTGATCCGTGTTCAGAGTTTATTCGTCTCCTAAACATTTATCAAAACGTTCGTTATGGCGTCGCTCCGAGCACTTATTCTCAGAGCGAACACTTACTGAACACTATACGGATCGACCAAAGATAGAACAATATGTTAAAGAAAGAGAATAGATAAATGACATGGTGGATGGATATAAATTTGTCTTGGTAGATATTTCTGAAGCTGTGTTTGAGTTCATCCACGGCAAGGTAAATAAGCTTGTTTATTGATTTTATGTCGTGTTTTCTCTTTCTTTTATTTTGTTTCATCTTTTCTTCTGTTGCTTATCGTTTTGCATTTGGTTATTTTAGTTTGCTTTAATACTATCCTGTATTCGTTAAACAGAGGAGGTATTATAATCGGTTGTTATTATTAGTTAAAATCTTTTTGGAATGAAAAGTTGTGATATACGTATCTAATCATTCATTTATTTATTCGTTTATTCATTCATTTATTTATTCGTCAATTCATTCCTTGTGTATTTTGGATTTTGTTTTTGTTGGGTGGATGTCTACTTAATATTTTTTTTTTTCTTTCTTTCTTTTTTTTTTTTACATCACACTGTTCTGCATTCACATACGTTTTATCCAATAATACGGCCATTTTCCTTCTTTTATTACCTTTCGTACTTTTCCTGATCATATTATAAATCAGAATACTCATGTACATCGAATAATGATCATAATGTAATACCCTGCAGACGATGTACCACGGCCAGCGATGCTAATCCGAGCGGCGCCTTCAAAAACATCCTTTTGTCTGACCTTCCCAGCTGCGACGGGAAAGAAGTGCAATCTGCATACTCCACCGCACTCGACTTTCGCCCTTATGAACATGCCTCTTGGCTGCCCTACCCTCTCCCTGCTTTCAAAGCCTTGGTATATCTGCACATGAGAAGTCTCTGCTGGCGCCAGGTCGCTGCGTTGGCGCCCACCTGTTCACCCCGGGGAAAGGCTCAGCGAGGAGGGTCGTGAATAACTAAACAGAAGGCTTTTGTTGGCGACGGGGTTCCTGGTTGACGGAGGAGGAGGAGGAGGAGGAGGGCTTCTTGTGCTTGCGCGAGTGTGTCGCTGCTAAGGGTGGAATGATGTCGTGTTAAGCTCTCTCTCTCTCTCTTCCTCTCTCTCTGTCTTTTCTCTATTTCTCTCTACTTTTCTTCTCACCCCATTCCCTCGCTCTCCTTCTTCTCTCTTCTCTTCTTTTCGTTTTCTCTCATTTATCCTCCATCCCTCTTTGCCGACGACTCTCTTTAAGAAAATCTACGACCAAAGGACACAGGACACAGAACATAGAGACAACCGCATATATTTATTACACAGGCGCGCTTTAGATGTATTAGAGTTTCACAACATTTGCTCTGACAGAATAAATGCCAGTGCAAACATACTTACCCAAAGAGTAAAGAACTAGAGATTAAAGGAAAGAATAAAAGGAAAGAAGGAGAATATTAGAGAAAAAGGTTTTTAAGATATTCTGTGATATATTGATCGGTGTGTAAGGTAAACACATCATCTGAGCTCTATTTTTTTTTTTCATTTTCACAAACAAAATG